>CM038707.1:47605738-47615738 GCA_021613375.1 Megaleporinus macrocephalus | reverse complement strand
AACTAACAGTAAACCCTTAAGTTTACTTTTACACTTAAAGAAAACGTACAAGCTAGTAAACTAACAGTAAACCCTTAAGTTTACTTTTACACTTGAAGAAAACGTACAAGCTAGTAAACTAACAGTAAACCCTTAAGTTTACTTTTACACTTGAAGAAAACGTACAAGCTAGTAAACTAACAGTGAACCCTTAAGTTTACTTTTACACTTGAAGAAAACGTACAAGCTAGTAAACTAACAGTAAACCCTTAAGTTTACTTTTACACTTGAAGAAAACGTACAAGCTAGTAAACTAACAGTAAACCCTTAAGATTACTTTTACACTTGAAGAAAACGTACAAGCTAGTAAACTAACAGTAAACCCTTAAGTTTACTTTTACACTTAAAGAAAACGTACAAGCTAGTAAACTAACAGTAAACCCTTAAGTTTACTTTTACACTTGAAGAAAACGTACAAGCTAGTAAACTAACAGTAAACCCTTAAGTTTACTTTTACACTTGAAGAAAACGTACAAGCTAGTAAACTAACAGTAAACCCTTAAGTTTACTTTTACACTTGAAGAAAACGTACAAGCTAGTAAACTAACAGTAAACCCTTAAGTTTACTTTTACACTTGAAGAAAACGTACAAGCTAGTAAACTAACAGTAAACCCTTAAGTTTACTTTTACACTTAAAGAAAACGTACAAGCTAGTAAACTAACAGTAAACCCTTAAGTTTACTTTTACACTTGAAGAAAACGTACAAGCTAGTAAACTAACAGTAAACCCTTAAGTTTACTTTTACACTTAAAGAAAACGTACAAGCTAGTAAATTAACAGTAAACCCTTAAGTTTACTTTTACACTTGAAGAAAACGTACAAGCTAGTAAACTAACAGTAAACCCTTAAGTTTACTTTTACACTTAAAGAAAACGTACAAGCTAGTAAACTAACAGTAAACCCTTAAGTTTACTTTTACACTTAAAGAAAACGTACAAGCTAGTAAACTAACAGTAAACCCTTAAGTTTACTTTTAGTGTAGTTGCAGTACAAAAGATGTAAACTAGTTGTATACCTGGTTTACTACTCTTACACTTAAAGTGTACTTAAAATATACTTTTAAAAACTAGAAAGTGGGCCAATTTAGACCCAAGAAGTATTAAAATAGTACATATACAAGTGTACTACTAGTACAATGACATTAGTATAGTAACTACATAAAGTATACTTAATATACTTATTTTTTGTAAGGGTAATCTGAGTATGTCTTGTTAATTTTATGTGTGTCCACTAGTAAGAAAATAAATGTTAAAGTAGAAAATACTCATAAACCTAGTCAAATACTTTAAAGTATGATGATAAGGTCACTTTTGAAGATGAATTAACAAACTAGTAAACTAACATTAAACCCATAAGTTTACTTTTAGTGTAGTTGCAGCAAAAGAGTTGTGTACTTGAAGTCTACTACTCTTACACTAAAAATGTACATAACAGTATACTTTCATAAACTAAACAGTGGGCCAATTTAGTCCCGAGAAGTATTAAAATAGTACATATACAAGTGTACTACTAGTACAATGACATTAGTATAGTAACTACATAAAGTATACTTGGAAAATATACTTTAACTACTCACGTTTATTTAATAAAATTAACTTTAGGTATACTTATTTTCTGTAAGGGTGGCTAAGACTAGCTAAATTCACTTTAGCTGGGCAGCACATAAAAACACCTAACAACCAGAACAATGAGATACAAACTGAATGATCCAATCAGAACACGCTTGGCTCGGACCGTGCGGAGGTGTTCAGTAATCTCGGGTATGTGGTGTCTGGCACTATGTGACTCACTGCTCTCTGTAAACACGGACTAAAGTATGCGGTATATCTATAAGCAGTCTGAACGTTGTCTGTGTTCATGTTCAGTCTGTACCTCTGTAGTTGATGATCTCTGTGCCCAGCACTGGGGTCATTTCCAGCACAGTGATGAAGGCTTTATCCATGGAGGTCAGGGGGAAGGGGGACATACGGTGCCTCCGGGCAACCTTGGTGATGTCCACTGCACTGTGACCTACACACAGACACAGAGGTGTAGAGGTGTTTCAGACACATACATCAACAAACCTGCTGTTACCTTATTTATTAATACAGTAGAGTTTAGACTGAGAGGATATGAGCTGCACACCAGAAGCTAATATGCCTCTAAAAGCTCCCTCACAGAAAGTTACTACATGAAATGGTTATGAATACGCTGCCTGATTCCTGGGACAGTCTTATGGTAGCTCCTGGTCGCTTAATAGATTTCTGCTGCTGTGTCCCAAACTGCATACTAGCTCACTAAAAAGTATGTAAGTAACAGTAAAGTGCAATTCATTAGTGTAGTAAGTGAAGTACAGAAATGTACACTCATTAGTGTAGTAGGTAAAGTATAGAAGTGTACAACAAGTGTACAACACTATACACTATAACCCACTACACTATACATTATAACCCACTACACTACACCAACCACACTATACACTATAACCCACTACACTATACCAACCACACTATACACTATAACCCACTACACTATACCAACCACATTATACACTATAACCCACTACACTATACGAACCACACTATACATTATAACCCACTACACTACACCAACCACACTATACACTATAACCCACTACACTATACCAACCACACTATACACTATAGCCCACTACACTATACCAACCACATTATACACTATAACCCACTACACTATACGAACCACACTATACATTATAACCCACTACACTACACCAACCACACTATACACTATAACCCACTACACTATACCAACCACACTATACACTATAACCCACTACACTATACCAACCACATTATACACTATAACCCACTACACTATACGAACCACACTATACATTATAACCCACTACACTATACCAACCACACTATACACTATAACCCACTACACTATACCAACCACACTATACACTATAACCCACTACACTATACCAACCACACTATACATTATAACCCACTACACTACACCAACCACACTATACACTATAACCCACTACACTATACCAACCACACTATACACTATAACCCACTACACTATACCAACCACACTATACACTATAACCCACTACACTATACCAACCACACTATACACTATAACCCACTACACTATACCAACCACACTATACACTATAACCCACTACACTATACCAACCACACTATACACTATAGCCCACTACACTATACCAACCACACTATACACTATAACCCACTACACTATACCAACCACATTATACACTATAACCCACTACACTATACGAACCACACTATACATTACAACCCACTACACTATACCAACCACACTATACACTATAACCCACTACACTATACCAACCACACTATACACTATAGCCCACTACACTATACCAACCAGACTATACACTATAACCCACTACACTATACCAACCACACTATACACTATAACCCACTACACTATACCAACCACACTATACACTATAACCCACTACACTATACCAACCACACTATACACTATAACCCACTACACTTCCCCAGTTGGACCTTCCCCAGACGGAGGCTATTAAATATCTCGGGGTCTTGCTTACGAGTGATGGGACGTACCCTCACTGTACCGGACTGTAGTGTGAGCTGAGCTTTGGATAATAACTGAAAGAATGAGATAAAGGGCGCAAGCAGCAGATAAGAGCTTCCTTTATAGGTTGTGGGACCACAAAGTAAGGAGCTCCACATTAAACTGAGGTGGTCCAGGCATCTGACCAGACCCCCTAACGTTGAAGGTTTACCAGGCACGGCTAACTGGGATGAGACCTTGAGGTCATCCCAGGACCTGGCGGAGGGATTGGGCTAGTCTGGGAACGAACGGCTGGCTCGGGGATTCCCCCGAGTTCCCCTGGAGCAAGCTGTGGGGGACAGTTCCGTCCAGGCTTTCTTACTTGCCCGTCCGCAACCTCCACCTTATGTGGACTGAGAGGTCTGAGGAGAGGTTTTTAGTCTTGTTTACAGTTTCAGACGCCAGTAAACAGAATGCGAATGTCATGATTACATAAACAATTATGTAATTAATAATGTATTAGTAATGTATGGGTTATGTAATTAATAGACCAGCAGGGGGCTAAAATACACATATACACACACATACACACAGACTAGTGACTTACTCGCCCGCAAGATATTCTCTTTGCTGCTGCATCGTGACTGCACCTGCAGAGAGAGAGAGAGAGAGAGAGAGAGAGAAGAAGAAGAAGAAGGAGGCGAGGGGGGAAAGAGATAAAATAAAAAGAGAGGAAGGGATGAGGAGAGAGAGAGAGAGAGGCAGGAGATAAAAGTGGTTAGTTTGCGAGCGGAGGGTCTCCTGCGACAATGCTCAGTGAAGAACGATGGAAAATGTCATGTCACACCATGAAGCCGGGAATACATCATCCGTGTTTGTGACTTGGAAACAGATATGGAGCCTAGATTCCTCTGGCGATGGAGCGATGAGCAAAGAGGAACATTTACATCGGACGGCCTAACGCTTCACTGCCTAGCTAATTCCCTCCTCATTAGCTGCTCCTCGAACCCGAGCTGACGCTTAGTCACCACGTTCTGCCTTCTCCCTCGGCCTTCTCCCTCGGCCGAATCGATACAGTGCTGAAATAAGGCCTGCCGGTGAACCCCTTCTCGGACCAGAGCGGGAAAACAGACGCTACAGCAGTAACTGGACAGTGACACAGTGTGTGCTGGTTCAGTGCTGGGATCTAAAAGGACTCCGAGGTTTAGGCACAGGAGGCCAGCTTAGTCAGGTCATTCAGAGCGTTTGTGTTCCAGGCTTATAATAGTCATAGAAAAGCTCTTTACAGTGGTCCTGATAGGAACCAGGGGTCTCCAGTGAACCTACATGTGTTTGATGATAGTCATATAGTAACAAGTCTGAATAAAAGTAAGGGTTTATGACCCACAATACTTTGCATGTTTTAAAATATATATATTTTTATGCTTTTAGAGTGATTAAGCTCTTTGGACGTCTGGTTCCATTCACCACCACTGTAAAGAGTTCTGACTGTGTGAGTTTCCATAGAGTGGAGCATTTCACACCAAACCACTCTGAATGACTATTAAACATGTGTTCCATTTGAAGAAGACCTGTTATGCTCATTTTCAGTGCTGATAATATTACATTTAGGGCATTCAGCAGACGCTCCTATCCAGAGCGACTTACAGTTCCTGCGAGTTAATCACTGTAATGGTCAGAGTTGATCACTGTAATGGTCAGAGTTGATCACTGTAATGGTCAGAGTTGATCACTGTAATGGTCAGAGTTGATCACTGTAATGGTCAGAGTTGATCTCTGTAATGGTCAGAGTTGATCACTGTAATGGTCAGAGTTGATCACTGTAATGGTCAGAGTTGATCACAGTAATGGTCAGAGTTAATCACTGTAATGGTCAGAGTTGATCACTGTAATGGTCAGAGTTGATCACTGTACTGGTCAGAGTTGAACACTGTAATATTCAGAGTTGATCACTGTAATGGTCAGAGTTGATCACTGTAATGGTCAGAGTTGATCACTGTAATAGTCAGAGTTGATCACTGTACTGGTCAGAGTTGAACACTGTAATAGTCAGAGTTGATCACTGTAATGGTCAGAGTTGATCACTGTAATGGTCAGAGTTGATCACAGTAATGGTCAGAGTTAATCACTGTAATGGTCAGAGTTGATCACTAATGGTCAGAGTTGATCACTGTACTGGTCAGAGTTGATCACTGAAATAGTCAGAGTTGATCGCTATAATGGTCAGAGTTGATCACTGTAATGGTCAGAGCTGTAATGGTCAGAGTTGATCACTGTAATTGTCAGAGTTGATCGCTATAATAGTCAGAATTGATCACTGTAATGGTCAGAGTTGATCGCTATAATAGTCAGAGTTGATCACTGTAATAGTCAGAGTTGATCACTGTAATAGTCAGAGTTGATCACTGTAATGGTCAGAGTTGATCACTGTAATAGTCAGAGTTGATCACTGTAATGGTCAGAGTTGATCACTGTAATAGTCAGAGTTGATCACTGTAATAGTCAAAGTTGATCACTGTAATGGTCAGAACTGATCACTGTAATAGTCAGACTTGATCACTGTAATGGTCAGAGTTGATCACTGTAATGGTCAGAGTTGATCACTGTAATAGTCAGAGTTGATCACTGTAATGGTCAGAGTTGATCACTGTAATGGTCAGAGTTGATCACTGTAGTGTCCAGAGTTGATCACTGTAATTGTCAGAGTTGATCGCTATAATGGTCAGAGTTGATCACTGTAATAGTCAGAGTTGATCATTGTAATAGTCAGAGTTGATCTCTGTAATGGTCAGAGTTGATCATTGTAATAGTCAGAGTTGATTACTGTAATAGAGTTGATCACTGTAATGTTCATAGTCGATCACTGTAATAGAGTTGATAACTGTAATGGTCAGAGTTGATCACTGTAATAGAGTTGATAACTGTAATGGTCAGAGTTGATCACTGTAATAGAGTTGAACACTAATGGTCGGAGTTGATCACTGTAATAGAGTTGATCACTGTAATAGAGTTGATCACTGTAATGGTCAGAGTTGATCACTGTAATAGAGTTGATCACTGTAATAGAGTTGATCACTGTAATGGTCAGAGTTGATCACTGTAATAGAGTTGATCACTGTAATGTGTACACAAGTAGGTGAAGGTATTGTTAGGAGTCTTACCAAAGGACTCTTACTGGTATGGTTTAGTGGTTACCTAAGTGGGGAATGGAACCTCGGTCTACAGTCTGGAGGGCAGCAGTGTATTATGTTTATGTACTAGAGCAGATTTACATACTTCTGTCAGTGAGCTCTGACTGGTCAGCTTGTTCTGAGCCCACACTGCTGTAGCTGTTCCAATCCCGACAGTCAGATAGAACACGTAGCGAATCACTGGAAATTATCAGCACTGAATCTGAAACGTGAAGCCGATTAAAAGGTCCCGCTTTATATTAAGTGTCTGTAATAACAGTGTGGTTATGCATGAACAACAATGAAACTACTAGTGATGTAGCCGCTGTTACAGATGTGGTACAACAGTACAGCTCATATAATCACAGAAGAGTATCTAGATTACTGTAACAGCATATTTTCTCTCCTGTAATAACACAATGGTAATAAGCATGCGTATGAGTGTAACTACATTTTTAATTACATTACATTAAACCTTATAATGTTGGAAAACTGCTATGACATATGCAGTTACACTCGGGTTATTACTAATGTGTAACTATAACTGTACTGTTATAACAACCAAGATACCCATATGTAAGAAATATGTAAGCCGCTGTTATCCATCTGTAACAGTGGCTCCATCACTAGTAGTTACGCTGTTATTACATGTGTTGTGTATGCGTAACTACACTGTTATAAGAGACACTTAATATTATAATAATAATTATTAATATAATAATATAAAGTAATATATACACTTAATATAAAGTGTGACCCATTAAATTGTAATTAACATACGTTTGATATGTTGTTTTTATTGTCTACACTGATGGACCTAATTATAGGGAATCAGTTGAGATTCCGTGATGCACTGAATCATTTCCTGCCCAAGTGTGAATACATATTATTCACGGTTGTTTTACTTATATGGGGCTTTAACCTCAGTCCTGCGCACAGCTGTACAACATCTGCGTCACTGTCAGATTACTTACGGACTCTGCTGCATGTATGAACAGCTGCTATAGTTAGTGTTCATGGATTAGCAGCTCTTTAAACCTCTCACTACAACCCGGATAGCACGACTGTGTATACATATGATGGGGCGAGTACACTGTGCAGGTTCTTCTGTATCTCTACAGTGTGATCAGCTGAGCTCCATCACTTACACTGACCTTGATTCATCTATTCATCTACATATGATACTTTAGTGATCGACTGTACTTGTAGTTTGGGGACACCAAGCTGAGATTCTATGATAACCAATGAGATTTCATGATAATCAATGAAATTCCATGATAACCAATGAACACTGTTATACAACGGATCTCCTTTGGGAATGAAGCCAAAGCTCATACTCTTTATCTCCTTGTTGTGATGTCAGCACTCATCAGCATTCAAACAGTTTAGGTGTTTAAACTACATCAAGGCCAACAGAGTTCCAATAAAAGCTTTTAATTAACAGGTACAAACAAAGCTGTCAAATCATTATTTAGCCAACATCAGCTCTACATTAGGCCTCAATCAGCTACATATTCCATCAGATATTATCTGGAATGGCCTCGGCCCGTCCTGTGTCGTAAATACCACTTTGTACCTGAAGAGGTGATGGTGAGTCACTGTATTGTGGAGTGGAATCAGTCCAACATGTGAGGATGAGGAAGTAGCACTGCTGTCCTGACGCTGTATTCTAACCTCTTGACAGTCATGTTAATGGTGTTGCTCTCAGTTAGATCATTTAAGAACAGGTAGCCAATGAGAGGGGGAGTAAAGCTCTTGGCAAGTGACCATTGAGGCCAAGAAACCACATTCAGCAGCAACAAAAGAAGTGATATAAATAGAAGCAGAAGAAGAGTAACAACATACGTTAAATACTGGTTTAAATATAAGCCGAATCTAAATCAGTGATAGTTTTTATTAAAGCAAGCATCTACCGATACTGATACAATATCAATATGATACCAAATTAATACCAATACAATACTCAGATGATACTGGTATAGTAACGATACAATATTGATACTGGTATGCGACTGATATGATATCGGTATGATACTGATACTGATACAGATACGATACTAATACAATACAAATGTAATACTGATAGTGATACAATACTGATACGATACCAATATAATACTGATACAATACTGATGTGATACCAATATGATACACAATACTGATACTATACCAATATGATACTGATACAATACCAACATGATACTGAAGTGATAACGATATGATACTGAGACTATATTGATACTATACCAATATGATACTGATACAATACCAACATGATACTGAAGTGATAACGATATGATACTGAGACTATATTGATACGATACCAATATAATACTGATACAATACCAACATGATACTGAAGTGATAACGATATGATACTGAGACTATATTGATACTATACCAATATAATACTGATACAATACTGATGTGATACCAATATGATACACAATACTGATACTGTACCAATATGATACTGATGTAATACCGATACAATACCGATGCAATACCAATATGATACACAATACAGATGCAATACCAATATGATACTTATACAATACTGATACAATACCAATATGATACACAATACTGATACTATACCAATTTGAAACTGATACAATACTGATACAATACCAATATGATACACAATACTGATACTATACCAATACGATACTGATACAATACCAATACAATATCGATGCAATACCAATATGATACTTAAACGACACCGATACAATATCAATATGATACTGATACAATACCGATACAATATCGATGCAATACCAATAGGATACTTACACAACACCGAGGCAAAACCAATATAATACTGATAGAATATCGAAACAATACCAATGCGATACTGATATGATACACAATACCAATGCGATACCAATATGATACTGATACAATAGCGATGCAATACCAATATGATACTTACACAATACCGATACAATACCAATATGATACTGATACAATACCGATACAATACCAATATGATACTGATACAATACCGATACAATAGCGATGCAATACCAATATGATACTTACACAATACCGATACTATACCAATATGATATTTACACAATACCGATACTATACCAATATGATACTTACACAATACCGATACTATACCAATATGATACTGATACAATACCGATACTATACCAATATGATACTGATACAATATCGATACAATAGCGATACTATACTAATATGACACTGATACATTACTGATACCGATATGTTAAC
>CM038707.1:47575738-47598238 GCA_021613375.1 Megaleporinus macrocephalus | reverse complement strand
CTTCACACCAAACCCCACCCACTCTGAATCACTCTGTTTACACCTCAAACACTGAATCACACAGAGAAATGTGTGGAGCTCCTCTCTGAGCTGAGACTTTAGGAGCTTACAGGACTAATGAACTTCTCCAGTACTCCTCACTCTCATAACTACACGCTAGTAGATAAGGATACAGTTAGTAGATGTCACAAGCAGCTGGCTGGACCAATCAAATTTGTCGTTTCTTGGACTATTTGAAACGCATGCACTCAACATCAGCTGTGGATTTTTCCCAATGCTCAACAGATGCCTCCTAGATCCTCAACGAGAGGAATGTATGCAATCAACAGGCCAGCAATGAGGAGAGTTTGCCATCCACCCACACACAAAACACAGTGGGAGTTTATCCACCCGCCTGCAGGAACGTCCTCAGAGGGGAGGGACATTAACGGGAATGCTACTGTATTCCTATAATTATTATATTATATTATATTATATTATATAAAATGGTGAGTAGGTAATGTGACCTGCATCGTTTTGACCAGCATCATTTCCATGTGTTGGATTACATGAAGATCTGGCAACATATAACACCCACAGAACCTCATCTAGGACTGTTATTGGCTTGGATGCCTGTAAAAAACACTATGATTTCTGCCTTCTATAATATCAGCAGTATTACCAATATTGGACTGGTTTTACTAGAAAATCAGAACATCACACACACACACACACACACACACACACACACACACACACACACACACACACACACACACACACACAAACACACAACATGTGTATGTATAAACCCAAAAGAACATGAGTGGGATTGATGGGTGAGAGACTAGCAGCAAGCAAAGAGGAGGACAGGATCTCTTCATACAGTGTCCTAACAGCATGCTGCCAGCAGGGGGGCGCTCTGAGAGGCCTGGGACTTGACCTCCCTGTGTCTGAACGAGCTGGAATGGCTTGCGCTCAGCTGTGCGGTGCTTTACATCAGCGCCTGTCTGCTGGGAAGTGGTCAGTCTTTACTGAGAAAGTTTCATGATGAATGGACCAATAGAAACGCTCCAAATTACTAAAAACCCTTAAGAACCTTCTCAAACCTTCTATGGTTCATCTGTGGAGATATATTTTTTCTTTGAACCATATTTCCATCACCTGTCCAACATCTGGGGACATCCAGCTTCTCAGAACGTCTTAATAAGCGAGCATGTTTTCTTTGCAGGGTTTTTTAGAACAGCTTAATATAAACAGGCACCTTCATGAACTAATTCAGATTAAAAACACTAATATTAATACAAATATTATATAATATATGCATGTACTGCTATAGAAATAAATATAAATACTGGATATATACCATATAGACAATGAAAACATGATCGTTTGTTAAAAAACATAACATGAAAAGCCAGGCGTCATCAGCTTGCCTACTGCTGCTGTATTACTGCTATACTGTGCTGTTCCAAGCCTGTGCACACTGAGCTTCGTTCTGTAATAAATCAGTAGTTGTGCAAATGCACGTCTAAAACTCTCCAGATGTTAGCCCATGTGGTCTGTTTCCCTAATTAAAATCAGTGTTGAGTTAAAATGACCTATAAAAAATGATGTGCTCTGTCTTCTTTATTTGATCATAACAAAACAATACACTTAAATTTTATATCACGGCATAAACACTCGGGACTCAGGTCTATATTATTAGCTGTGCTGTGGTTGAGCGTATAGGTGCTCAGCTGTGTTGGGGCGTCTCCTGAACGTGTTTCTTCTCGTTGTCGCCTATAAAACGACCCGCATATAGTTCTGTGTTCAGGACGGAGAGTTAGTATGTGGTTAAGTGCGTTAGGTAGTTTAGTGTTAGTCTGGCTGTAGTTAGTCGCTGATGGTGTTTTCAGCTGTGTTAGTGACTGAAGGTGTTTAACAGTGTTAGCTGATTTATGATTAGTTGTGTTAGTTTCGGGCTGGTTAACTGTGTTAGGAGCTGTGATAGTGTTGTTGCTGTGGGTTTAATTGGTGTTTAAGTTGCTCCTTGTTTAACTAGATTAGCCACTGGGTACTTAGAGATGCTAACAGTTGAGTGCTTGTGTTAGTTGGCTGTGTTGACTGTTAGCTGGTGGGTGGTTTAGAAGGTTTTTTAAAGGCTAGTTATGGTATATTTAGTAATGCTAACAGTAGAGTGATGCTAACTGTGCTAATTAGCTGTGCTGACTGTTAGTTACTCTTTGTTTAGCTAAGTTTACTTGGTATCCTAACAGTAGTGTGTTTTCCTGTGTACGTTGCCTCTGTTGACTGTTAGCTAGTGGGTATTTTAGTTTATCTAGGGTATGTTACTGTGTACTTAGCGATGTTGAGTGGTTAACCGAGCTGTGTTGATTGTTCAGTAGTGGGTGTTTTAGGTGTGTTTTGTTTATATGAGTAAGTGTTTCACTGTGTTAGCTTCTCTGTGGTTAGTTCTGTTAGTTTGTCTGTTTAGCTGTGTTGACTGCTTTTAATTAGCTAGCTAGTGTGTTCGTTGCCCTGTGTGTAGCTGGGGCTAATTACTCTGGTACTAATGTTAACTGCTGAGCAGTTCTCTGTGTTTAGCTGTTAGTTGCCCTGGATTTGGTCACATTAGCTGCTCTATGATTAACTGTATTGCTGTGGTTGCTGTGGGTTTAGCTGCTCTATGATTAACTGCGTTGTGCACTGATCACTCTTGGTTTAGCTTCATTAGATGCTTTATGATTTCCTGTGCTGCTCTGTGATCGCTCTAGGTTTAGCTTCATTAGTTGCTCTATGATTAACTGTATTGCTGTGGTTGCTGTGGGTTTAGCTGCTCTATGATTAACTGCGTTGTGCTGTGATCACTCTAGGTTTAGCTTCATTAGATGCTTTATAATTTCCTGTGCTGCTCTGTGGTCGCTCTAGGTTTAGCTTCATTAGCTGCTCTACGAACAGTTTTGCTGTGGTTGCTCTGGGTTTAGCTGCTCTATGATTAACTGTATTGCTGTGGTTGCTCGGAGTTTGGCTGCTCTATGATTAACTGTATGGCTGTGGTTGCTCTGAGTTTGGCTGCTCTATGATTAACTGTATCGCTGTGGTTGCTCTGAGTTTGGCTGCTCTATGATTAACTGTATTGCTGTGGTTGCTCTAAGTTTGGCTGCTCTATGATTAACTGTATGGCTGTGGTTGCTCTGAGTTTGGCTGCTCTATGATTAACTGTATTGCTGTGGTTGCTCTGAGTTTAGCTGCTCTATGATTAACTGCGTTGTGCTCTGATCACTCTAGGTTTAGGTTTAGCTTTGTTAGCTGCCCTATGATTTCCCATGCTGCTCTGTGATTGCTCTAGGTCTAGCTTCATTAGCTGCTCTACGATTACCTGTGCTGCCTTGTGCCCGCTCTGTGTTCGGCTGCCTTAAGCTGCTCTGAATGTAACTGTGTCGCACTGTGATGTGCTTGCTCTGGTTTTGGCGGCCTTAGCTGCTCTATGACTACCTGTGCCACTGTGTGCTTTGTGCTCTGGGTTCGGCTGCTCTATGATTAACTGCGCTGCTCTGTGTTTAGCTGTGCCAAAGTGTGCTTTGCTGTGAGTGCATGCTGTTGGAGGGAGGAAAGGTTAACTCTTTACCTGGTCCAAGGTAGAGTACCTTGACTTGAGCGTGATGACCTCATCCAGATGTGCCCTGAACTCTCTCCGTGAGGCCTGGGGGAAGCCACAGGATAGTCACTCACTCCACACACTCCGCACACACACACACACACACGCCTCCGCACACACTTAACAGCAAATGCAGCAGGCAGGAGCTCAGACATGCTGGACTACAGTAGCTACACAGATACAGCAGCAACACATTCACGGACTGCGACAGCCACACACACACTCACAGTGAACACACACACACACACAGAGAATCAACACAGCTGGACTCTCAGCTGTGCCCTCAAACACAAACGACTGAAGATAAAAAATGGATGTGATTCAGACAGTTCACTCACCCCACACGCAGTGGATCAGACAGGACCACAGTTTGCTTCTTTACGTTAGAGCAGGAGATATGAGACTAATGTTGCTCTAAAGTCAATGGTCACCCAAAAGCTTCCTGTAGGCGTCCAGGTGTTAATTAAGGTTGCACAGATTTATTATTCTTATTATTAATCTTTAGCGGTTGCATTATTAAATACATTATTAAATACTTTATTAAATACATTATTAAATACATTATTAAATACTATTGTTCTTTTTCAGTATACGTGCACTGCTGTTCTCGCTGATGCAGCTCTGTTTAGTTTCCTGTTCTAGATTCTTCGGGTCATCGTGATCTTTAATGGTTCCCAGCTCCAAGTTTTACTTCCAGATCTACAACGTTGGCTGGCCAGCCGTCTGAGCAGAGCTGGGTTCCTTCCAGCGAACACTATCAGCTTCCAGTTCACCAGCTTGTTGTTCGAATTTCCCATTCCACCTTAAATGGTGCAGCAGTTACTGCTGCACCATTTAAGGTGGAATGGGAAATTCGAACAACAACGTGCCGAATAGGAGTCCTTAGGTGCCACCATTTAAGGTGGAATGGGAAATTCGAACAACAACGTGCCGAATAGGAGTCCTTAGGTGCCACCATTTAAGGTGGAATGGGAAATTCGAACAACAAGGTGCCGAATAGGAGTCCTTAGATGCCACCATTTAAGGTGGAATGGGAGATTCAAACAACAAGCTGCCGAATAGGAGTCCTTAGGTGCCACCATTTAAGGTGGAATGGGAAATTGGAACAAGAAGCTGCCGAATAGGAGTCCTTAGGTGCCACCATTTAAGGTGGAATGGGAAATTCGAACAACAACGTGCCGAATAGGAGTCCTTAGGTGCCACCATTTAAGGTGGAATGGGAAATTGGAACAAGAAGCTGCCGAATAGGAGTCCTTAGATGCCACCATTTAAGGTGGAATGGGAAATTCGAACAACAAGGTGCCGAATAGGAGTCCTTAGGTGCCACCATTTAAGGTGGAATGGGAAATTGGAACAAGAAGCTGGCGACTAGGAAGCCTTGGGCCCCGGAAAGCAAGTCCTTGACCATTTAAGGTGGAATGGGAAATTCAAATAAGAAGTCGACTAATATGAAGCATCAGGTGCTGGAATGTAACCGGTGCATCATTTAAGGTGGAATGGAGAATTTGAACTACAAGCTGGCTAATATGAAGCCACAGGTAACTGCTGCATCATTTAAGGTGGAATGGGAAATTCAAACAACAAGCTGGGGAATATGAATCCTCAGGCACCAAAATGTAACTGCTGCACCATTTAAGGTGGAATGGGTAATTGGAACAAGAAGCTACCGATTAGGAAGCCTTGGGCACTTGAAAGTAAGTTCTAGACCATTTAAGGTGGAATGGGAAATTCAAATGAGAAGTTGGCTAATATGAAGCATCAGGTGCCAGAATGTAACAGGTGCACTATTTAAGGTGGAACAGAAACTGGAATAAGAAGCCAGTGAATAAGAAGCCTCAGGCAAAAGAATGTAACTGTTGCACCATTTAAGGTGGAATGGTAAATCCAAACAAGAAGCTGGTGACTAGGAAGCCTCAGGCTCCAAAGTGTAACTGAGGCATCGTTTAAGGTGGGACAGGAAATTGGAAAAGAAGCTAGCGAATAAGAAGCCTCGGGCACCAGAATGTAACTGCTGCACCATTTAAGGTGGAATGGGAAACTGGAACAACAAACTGACAAATAGAAAGCCTTAGATGCCAGAATATAACTGCTGCACCATTTAAGGTGGAATGGGAAATCCAAACAAGAAGCTGGCGACTAGGAAGCCTCAGGCTCCAGAATGTAACTGAGGCACTGTTTAAGGTGAAATAGGAAATTGGAACAACAAATTGACAAATATAAGGCATCAGGTGCCAAAATGTAACCACTGCACCATTTAAGGTGGAATGGAAAATTAATTTAGATGGTGTTATTATTGAACTACTTTTTGAACTACTCAGTGGGCTTTGCATGGTGATCTCCTGCCAAATGTGATGTCATGTGCATGCCATCTAGAGAAGAATTAATTGTAGAGTACCTGTATATGTAAATTCTGTCTCAACACAAGAAGAAATGATTATAAAGAAAACTTAGCTTAACTGGTGTGACCTGCAATGTGATCATTTTAACAGAGTTACACAAATGTAACGCTAGACCTCTTGGTCAAAGACTTATGGGTATAGCATATGGTGCCTGCCTGGGTGGAGCACTGAACCCCAGCATGTAGGGCAGTGGTGTTATCCACTATGCTATAGAGACCATTCTAGTGGTTGACTTTGACTTTGAAATAATTAATTTTTAATTTTTATGAGCAAAATTTGTCTCAAAACTCCAGTTTCACATTAAAGAAGCAAAATTTGGACCTCAGGTATGAATTGGACAGGTAGGTGAAAAATTTGCAGAATCTATATATCTATATTGCCTAGGGAGTCTACATAGCACTATATATATATAAATATATATATCATTATGTCTCAAAAGCATAAGTACATCATATCTTTGCACCTTATTGCAAACACACAATGGAATAATTACTGAGCCACAGCCTTCGGGAGCTGGAATACAGTGACCTGCCAAATTAATCTTCCAGTCTTGTTGGCCATTTGTACATTCAACAGCCAGTTAAGGAGGGACTCGGGCTCTATTCCAATAATCAATGACTGTAGGCAAGGCTCCTGCTGATTCCTCACAGTGTGCGCTCAGCATTACGCCTCTTGAAGACTTTTTCTCTGCGCGGTTGGGTGCAGGAAATGTGGCATGAGATAAAAATTTATGACTAGAGAGCGAGGGTAGTGCTGCAACTGCCCCCACTCCATGAGCAGCCATAATCTTCCCTCATTAGAGTCAAAGATTGCATTTTATTGGCAGAGGAAATGTCCGAGAATGAATTAACAATCCTTCAAAACCCCCAAAACGGCTGTGATCAGAGGCGTTTTGATGAATTATTACAGTGAAACTGCAATCGCACTGAAAGAGCCCAGTCCAATCTAGCGGGCACCTATTTCTTAATGACTTTAAAGCGGTGGTCCGCATGTACACGGGACCATCGCATCTGCTCGTCAAGCCTGTGCAACGTAATCAATTAATTATATAATTATAAATAATTATTAGTACATAAATTAACTAGCAAGTTGGGAGCGTGATCAAATTTATATTCAATTTAATAGCAATTACATGCAATAGAAATGTATTAACCTTTAATTAAATTAACTTCACAAATATTCCATTAATATTTCCAATTAAAAACTAAATCTAATTAAATTCCAAATAACAAAGTAACACGCCCCCTTGTGGACAATGTCCTCCAGGGCTTTGAGGCTGAAGCTTTAGTTAGTGCCTAGTCAGCTGTAGCAGACTTAACCCACACACTAATGGTTCTACAAGGGTTGCTCAATAAAGGAAATGGTCATATTTAGAACTGTGAGCTCTGTATATAATCATTTACTGCTCAAGTGGAGCTTTGCCGGGTCAATGTTCTATGCAGAACCAAATACAACACATTCTCCATCACTTTGAGGAACCATTTCACAATGCAAAGAACTATTTAAGCTTGACAAAAGTTCTATATAGAACTTTCTGTATAGAACTTCCTTTATAGAACTTTCTCTACATAAAACTCTCAGCCCCATCTGTTTAAGGAATATATATAGAACCAATTCATGCTTAAGTGGAGCTTTGCCAGGTCAACATTCTACGTAGTTTATAGAACTTCCTTAGAACTCCTGGTTTTACAAGGAACTTGTGGCTAAAGGACCCCCGAAGAACCAACTTTTAAGGAATGTATATAGAACCAATTCATGTTTAAGTGGATCCTTGTCGGGTCCATTTAAGAACCATTTAAGCTTGACAAAAGTTCTATATAGAACTTTCTTTATAGAACTTTCTTTACAGAACTTTCTTAGAAATCCTGGTTCTACATAGAACTCTTGGCTAAAAAAACTCCACCTGTTTAAGGAATGTATATAGAACAAATTCATGCTTAAGTGGATCTTTGCCAGGTCAATTTAGAAACCATTTAAGCTTGACAAAAGTTCTATATAGAACTTTCTTTATAGAACTTTCCATATAGAACTTTCTTTATGGAATTTTCTATATAGAACTTTCTTTATGGAATTTTCTATATAGAACTTTCTTTATAGAACTTGCTTTACAGAACTTTCTTAGAAATCCTGGTTCTACATAGAACTCTTGGCTAAAAAAACCTCCAGCTCTTTAAGTAAAGTATATAGAACCAGTTCATGCTTAAGTGGTTCTTTGCCGGGTCAATGTGCTGCATATGGTTGGATATGGCACCAAAAAGGTTCTACGGTTACAAGCTTGACCTCATAACAGTAACAGCCATACAGTTTACAAAAAGGTTTTACATAGAACCAAATACAACACATTCTCCATCAATTATAGAAAAACCATTTTACAATGTATAGAACCATTAAAGGTTTATAGGACTTTTTAGAACTCCTGGTTCTACAAGGATCTCATGGTTAAAGAACGCCTGAAGAACCACCTGTTTAAGAAATGTATATAGAACCAATTAATACGTAAGTGGATCTTTGCATGGAGAGATGGTTCCTCAGGTTCATTGACTGTGTTGCATATATATATTGGTACAGCCTGAAAAAATGAATTCATGTTTTTTTTAATTAAAGTCATTTTTTAAGTTGAGTAAAACTTGTTAAATTGCTTTTTACCACAGAAATGATTTTTTTTAGGTTGCACCAATGAAGCAATCAGTAAATGTTGGAAATTTCTTCTGAAATTGAATATAAATATGTTTTGTGATATTTATTAACTGACCTCTAAATATTAACTCAGTTAATTAATAGCATATGTAATAAATGTCTATTAAAATGTAATTATGGTTTTATAATGTAGCTACTGTTAGACATAAAAGGAGAATGTAAATGGAGGACACAGGACGATACAGGTATTGATGAAGACAATAATAATAATAATAATAATAATAATAATAATAATAATAATAATAATAATAATAATAATAATAATAATAATAACAACACCAGAACAGAATAAGTGTACTGTGAAAACCAACGAGTGGATGATTTTCGGCGATTGTGAATAAACGAAGACGCTTCGCCGAAAGGAAGACACATACAGGCAGGAGGACAACCACATGACCTACAGACAACAGAAAGTCCAGAAAGAACCATCAAATTAACAAACATAAACAAACTCAGAGGCCTGTGTCCGTGTTCCCAGCTCCAGTGCTGTAACACCCCCCCAACCCATCTGTTTTTAAGCCTATGAAAGGGTTAATGATAAAATAAGAAGGGGGTGTGGCTAATAGTGACATCACTGTGAATGTGGCAACTCAACTTGTAACATTAAAACTAATAATTATTAATTATATTAATTTAAAATTAAAATTTCAATTGTCAATTGTTGGCCAAAGCAAAATGTTGTGTATGTAAAACATTGTGTTGATTTTATTGTGTGACTGAGCTCACCAGTTTCTCTTCACCAACACTAATTCAAACTATTGTAATCACTTTTAATTACAATTGAATATTTTTTTAAATCATGGGTTTTCAATAGGAATCATAATTAAACCTGATTTTTTGTGATAACGAAGCCACAAAAGTATATTAGTTATTTCAGTTATCATTATTACAAACAAGTCATACAATAATAGTAATAATAATAATAATAATAATAATAATAATACACAGCAGAAAGTGCTTTGTTTGTACAACATAAAAATACTGATTACTGTATATTATTATAATTATTATTATAATAATAATAATTATTATTATTATTATTAATGTGGTAACAAGCAATTCAACTAATTTTATTCAACCTAAAATGTAAGTTATATGACCGATTAAATCAATCTAAGTTTTTTTAGGTTGAGTAAACTAGTAAATAATAACAATAACAATAACAATAATAATAATAATAATAATAATAATAATAATAATAATAATAATAATAATAATAATAATAATAAAGTTCTAATATTGCTAATATCATACTAATATTTTACATTTAATTAATGTAAATGTATCTAGAACAATTTCAGGCTCAATGTCCTTTGGAAGGTGTAATAGCTCTTCAGATTGATGGAGAATGCGTTGGTCATGATTCTATAGAGCTGTTTTTACTGCAGTGTCTCAGACCATGTACAACACATTCACCATCAATCTGATGAACCCTTTTAGTATGATGGTCATATATACAATCACAGGAAACTGTGATGTAATCTGAAAATAGCATTAAATTATTAAACACTATAATAATAATAATAATAATAATAATAATAATAATAATAATAATAATAATAATAATAATAATAATAATAATAATGTTTGGTTACTTTTACAAGTTTCTAATTTTTAACATATTACTTTTTGCATTTATACATTCATACATATATGCATAACGTACTACTTAACTTTTGTATATTAACCCTTTAATATCAGCTCCAAACCTTCATTGCATTGTTGTATAAATTACATTATACACAGCCATAACATTAACACCACCACCCAGTATCTCCACTCACTGTCCACTGCTCCACTGTCCATACAGGAGCTCCACTTACAGACTGTAGTTCATCTGATTCTCTGTATACTTTATTACTCTGTTCTTTAATGATCAGGACCCCCACAGGACCACCACAGAGCAGATACTATTAGGGAGGTGGATCATTCTCAGAACTGCAGTGACACTGACATGATGGTGGTGTGTTAGTTAGTGTGTTGTGCTGGTGTGAGTGGATCAGATACAGCAGTGCTGCTGCTGGAGTGTTTAAACACTGTGTCCACTCACTGTCCACTCTATTAGACACTCCTACAACTTGCTGGTCCACCTTGTAGATGTAGAGTCAGAGACAGTAGCTCATCTGCTGCTGCACAGTTTGTGTTCCTCTAGTTCTTCATCAGTGGACACAGGACGCCACCCACAGGACACTGCTGTCCGGATAGTTTTGGTTGGTGGACGATTCTCAGTCCAGCAGTGACACTGAGGTGTTTAAACACTCCAGCAGCAGCAGCACTGCTGTATCTGATCCACTCACACCAGCACAACACACTGAGTAACACATCACCATCATGTCAGTGTCACTGCAGTGCTGAGAATGACCCACCTCCCTAATAGTATCTGCTCTGTGGTGGTCCTGTGGGGGTCCTGATCATTAAAGAACAGAGTAATAAAGTATACAGAGACTCAGATGAACTACAGTCTGTAAGTGGAGCTCCTGTATGGTCAGTGGAGCTGATACAGTGGACAGTGGGTGTAGATAGTGTTGACAGTGGCTCAGCCAATCAGATCCCAGAGATTTCCAACCCTGCTGGATAAATACATCACTCAAAAGCGGAGCTCCAGGACTGGAGTCGGAAACACGGCGGGAGGTCACCGACACGTCATTCTCTGTCTAGTGCAGTCGGGGTGGGACGCATGCAGCACGAGACGGGGGTGTCTCAGGTGTGTGCAGAGGGTCTTTCGGGGGCTGCAGGCAGGATGCAACAGGAAAGAAGGGGAGCCACAGGCATGCAGCGGTCCAACACTCATGCAGGGGTACCTCAGCAATGCTTAGGGTGGATGAACAGGAGGGGAGCCGCGCCTGGTGCCGCGAAAGAGAGAGAGAGAGAGAGAGAGAGAGAGAGAGAGAGAGAGAGAGGAAGGACAGAAGGAAGGAAGGAAGGAGGAGGGAAAAGAGAAAGGTGATTAACACAGCAGCCAGCCAAGCCAAGCTGAGACAGACAGCGCCCTCCGCAGGCCTGGAGGACCGCCTGTGCACAGCAAGCCCAAGCAGCATGGAGCAGAACACATTTCAACACATCCGGGGGAAAAGGAACTCAGCACTTCTGGACTTCGGCAGTAGAACCAATCTTTCACACGACGTCCCGTTAAACACAGGTCGCGGTTAGTTTAGACACAATAACGTCCTCATGACACGATCACAAGACTAGTGTACATCACTAGTGCTACCAGCAGCCAGTGGGTTACGTTACTGTACATACCCTTTTAGTCAGTTTACTATGTTTTAGTTAAACTATTCCCCAACAAATCAGCCTCCACACTATAAATACTTCCGCCTGTTCTCTTTCAGTCACGTGTGCCATCTACAATCTGCTGAACTCGCTAATGATGAACTAAATCAGTGAATTTGAAATGCTTGACTGTATAGTGCATGTTTGAAACATTCCAGTAGAACATTTCTGGGCTTGGAGCAGGACAGACCGAGAGAAGTCTGCTCACTGGAGCAACACCGTGAAGAAGTAACATAGTAAACCCCATAGATGTGCTAGCGAGTCATATCTTATAATAGAAACTGAACAAAACTAAAGCATTTCAAAAGAAAAAATGTGTTATATATGGGAAGATCTATGTAAGAACATGAAGAAACAAATGAAAATATAATATAATATAACCTAAAATCACATATATATATATATATATATATATATATATCATCTGAGTAACGTCAGTGTTTTCAGATCCAGACCAGCTCCACGCAAGTGAAGATGATCCTCGTCTAGGAGTTAAATCTAAGGAGGTAGACTGTAGACGAGGCTGGTGGTGTCTGAGTTTCTTCTCCTGGTGCAGTGTGTTCACTCACTTTCAGCTTTAGGTGTGTTGTTTAGGCAGCTATGGTAGCTTTGGCATCTAGCTCACAGTATGGACACTCCCAGTGCGCACTCTCAGCAGCCTGTACTAAAGCATGAAGCGTGTGGAGGCGAGGCGTTCTGATTGTTGTTTGTTTTCCAGTCAGTAGAGTACTCCATAACGTCAGCTCGCGCATCGCTAACACGCCAATTAAGATATATATATACTGAAATGTTCACACAATACAATAATTTCATTCTAATTTGATAACACTGTCATCGTTTAAGAAACACACCATTGTATCCATAGGTTTGCTAATGCTAAGTTTAACATAGTGGTAGAGTGGCTAATGGCTGAGAATAGATTACAACATTGCCACCTAGTGGTTGACCCAACACTGAATGAAGCCCTGTCTCTACAGTAAACTTAACTAAACTTGAATGTAATCAAAACTTTTATATTCATTGAAAAACATGTAACACCATTTTTGTCGTTTTTTGTTTTTATATATCATTTGAACACGACAGCTGCTCTTCATATCCTGTGAAAGTTTCATGACGAATGGACCAATAGAAATGACCCAAAATCATGTGGAAAAATGTCTGGTTCCATTGACTAACATTGAAATGAAAAACAGTTGTTGGCCTCTCCTGTAAAGTTTCTATTTTGGAAATCCATGTTTTTCTTTGGACAGAGACAATATATATATATATATATATGTGTGGATATATATATTATCTTTTGCAAACGTATCTGTTCTTTTCCAAACGGTTGTAATTCTCCTATTAATGTTAATTAATTGTAATTCTCCCATTAATTAAACATGATGAGGCTAATGTCTATGGAAATCAGCCATACAGTACAGATGTATGTAACACTACAGACCACTGCTACAGAAGTCACCTGACTGTGGGAGGACGTGACCTGCGCTGAGTGATGCAGAGTGATGAGTTAGGAGTGTGATGGGCAGTAAATCTGTGCAGCGTGTGAGAGTCAGCAGGTGGATGTTAATGGTGTTTCACCGTCAGCAGCTCTGCTCTATCGGACTATGGAGCTGGTGGGATCTGGAGCAGTCAATGACCCAGCCAGGACCTGTACTGGGGCCCTGGGTGGCTTTTCATTCAGACCACTTTTGTGTGTGTAAGTAGAGCAGAAGATATGTTATGATGATTGAGTGTGTGCCCAGTCTTGTGTGGAAAAAAGTTAAATTCCAATTATTTAAATTAATATCAAATAATACAAATTAAAGGTACACTAGCATTCCAAAGTTTGGAATCACTCTGATTATTTACATTTCTATTAATATTTGTTGTAAATTTTATTATTATGATTATATACTATTTAAATATTAGACAGTAAACATCCACTAGTGTACTTTATCCTGTTAACGGACCCACACTGACATTTGATCTTCACTTCAATAGCATTCACTATAGAGCAGTAACACAATAGGACAATGAGACACACACACTAGTGAACACACACACAGCAGGGCAGTAAGACACCCACATGCACACACACACACACACTAGTGAACACACACACAGCAGGGCAGTAAGACACCCACATACACACACACTAGTGAACACATACACACAACAGGACAGTGAGACACCCACATACACACACACACTAGTGAACACACACACACAACATGACAGTGAGACACCCACATACACACACACACTAGTGAACACACACACACAACAGGACAGTGAGACACCCACATACACACACATTAGTGAACACACCCACACACCTACACACACACTAGTGAACACACACACACACAACAGGGCAGTGAGACACCCACATACACACACATTAGTGAATACACCCACACACCTACACACACACTAGTGAACACACACACACAACAGGGCAGTGAGACACCCACATACACACACACACTAGTGAACACACACACACAACAGGACAGTGAGACACCCACATACACACACATTAGTGAACCCACCCACACACATACACACACACTAGTGAACACACACACACAATAGGGCAGTGAGACACCCACATACACCCACACTAGTGAACACACACACACACACACACACACACACACACACACACACACACACAATAGGGCAGTGAGACACCACATACACACACACACTAGTGAACACACACACACAACAGGACAGTGAGACACCCACATACACACACATTAGTGAACACACCCACACACATACACACACACTAGTGAACTCACACACACAATAGGGCAGTGAGACACCCACATACAAACACACACTAGTGAACACTCACACACACATTAGGGCAGTGAGACACTCACATACACACACACATTAGTGAACACACACATACATTAATGGGCAGTAAGACACCCACACACACATATTAGTGAACACACACTAGGGGGCAGTGAAACATCCACATCCATCCACACACACACACACACACACACACACTTGGGGGCAGTGAAACATACACATATACACACATACACTAGTGAACACACACACTTGTGGGGCAGTAAGCACACTTGCCCAGAGTGGTGGGCAGCCCTATCCACAGTACCCAGGGGGCGGGTGTCTTGCTCAAGGTTACTTCAGTCGTGTCCTGTCGGTTCAGGGGATCAAACCAGACACCTCCCGGTCACAAGGGTGGTTCCTGAACCTCCAGCCCCTGACTTGGATCTTCAAGTGTTCTTTATTAAATAAAAGATTCTAAACAGAACCGTACACCATTACAGGGTTCTCCTCACAATTATAACACTCACCACTTCTAAGCTGAACAGAGTGTCACTGGTAAACGAATTAGAACCAGTGAAGAAACACGAAGCTCCTGAGTCGGTAAGAAGCTGTCCTCACTGTGACAGTGAGCGAGCCGTCGTCTTAAACAAAGGTGAACAGCTTTAGCCTGAAAGAGCTTAACAGCAGCAGCCGCAGCAGCCAGCGTTCCAGAAATGACCGTGTAATTCAGGATTTATCAGATCTCGCAGTCGTTTTACGGCCCAGGATTTACAGCACAGGAAGAAAGTAGTAAAGCGTGCTGTGGAGAACCTGCAGCAATGCTGACTCGTGCCAAACGGAGGCAAAACAGGGTGAAACAACTTCCCACAGCCTGCACTGACCGCACGGCCACTATGAGGGATGCATTAAAGAGGAACTCCATTGATTGTTTTTACCAAGCCTGGCAGCGCTTTGATGTGAAGTGGATCATTTACAGGAAAATGACTCTGATGGTGTTTACAGTGGTAGTGATGGGAACCAGACGTCTCCATGTCTACGACATATATATACACATTTTATTCACTATCATAACCACCAGTGAACCTACACGTGTCTGATACCAACACCAATCAATTCTTTATAAATAAATATAAAAAAATAAAGAATATTATAATGAAATTAACACATTTAGATTTAATATATAAATAAGTACAAATAAGTACATTAAGTAAATAAAAATAGAGAAAGTAACTCTTCAAGTATCGTTAGATACTGGTACTAATACTATGTAACCCAACTAAAAAAAGTCTATTCTTTATCACAAATAACACATACAAGCCCGACTGAATGGTATTTACTTCTTGGATTATATGTATCGGCCATGTATCGATATCGGCTCATTTTTAATCAAAATATGTGATCGGCTATCGGCCAATATTTCTCCAATTTAGTTGATCAATGGCGTTAAACAAATGAGCCTAATTTCTGTATTTCCAGCTAGCGTTTCATCCAGGAAGAGGAGCTCTCTCGCCAGCTCCCTGCAATTCCTATCTCAACCACTAGGTGGAAACACATACCCTTTCATTTTCAACAGACTGACTAAAGCAGCGAGAACAGTTTGAGCGTTCACCACATGTGTGAATAGAAAACCTCGTCCTTCTGTGTATGAGACTCAGACTCCTCCAGGACAGTTTATAACATCTGTAAAATCAGTAACATCAGCGTCTCTCACGTCAACCAAGACAAAGACATTAAACACACTAATCTGATACACACTTCAGAGACACCACACAGCTGAACACAGTGAGTATCAGTAAACAGCAGAGCTAGCACACACAGCTAACACAAAACAAATAACCCAGAACACCTACAGACCAGATCTGACCGGTACCAACAGAACAGCAGCAGAAACAGCCAGAGAGCTAAAGAACCACAGCCAGAGTGATTGAGTTTATAGTTCTAGATAAGCAGATCTTCTCGGCTGTAGAAGACGTTCATTCTGCTGCTTAATGTTCCACCTGGATCCACGCTCTGCTGTTCCTAGTAGAGATACTTTTCAGATGTGGCTCTTCTGAAGCTGTATCAAGCGGTTTACTCCCACATAGACCAACTTCTAATTTAGTTACAAATATTATACTGTTTCATATGAGTTTGTTATAAATGGTAATAAACCAGTTTAGACCATGTTTCATGACTTGCTTGCACTAATAATATGCAGCCCTGCCGTGGCATATAGCCCCGCTATTGGCCGATCGCGTTGAAAGCCAAACTAACTTCCTCTATTTACTCTTCCTGAGGTAATGACTGTCCTCCTGTCTGTTGAACGCTGTTAAAGGACTGACCATCAGGGCCTCCTCTTCACCCATCACCAGCCAGCTCTCCTGTCCATCTGTGCTACTGCTACACCCTCAGTTACATCACTGTACACCATCCAGACGCACCAGCATTGAGATAGGATGGGACTTCAGCTCACACCCACTTTACATAAAGACCCAGTCAGAGACTGCCTCAGTCAGAGACTGCCTCAGTCAGAGACTGCCTCTACCTGTGCAGCTTCTAAAGCTTTGCTATCCAGATTTCAAACAGAGACTCTTTTCTTTGGTGTTTAGTTTATTAAACTGTAAATAATGTTTGATCAGAGGAGGACGGGTCTCCCCTTGTGAGTCTGGTTCCTCCCAAGGTTTCTTCCTCCAGTCTGAGGGAGGTGTTCTTGCCACTGTTGCCTCTGGCTTGCTCACTGGAGGATATATGTTGTAACTGTCTGTTTTTAAAACTCTGTAAAGCTACTTTGAGTCAACGTCGTTGTAAAAAGCGCTACATAAATAAACTTGACTTGACTTGAAGGTGATCGGCGATCGGAATTGGCCTCAAAAATACTGATTGGTCCATTTCAATTTTTTTTTCTTCAGTATTTATTGTATATGATCAGTGATTAGAACCATGTTTAGTAGTTTTAGTTCATATTTACTGTGTAAAACCTGAACTGACAAGTATGTGGATAAACCCATGTGGTGTGAACATGTAAGCAGCTTCTTCGGTCAGCTGAATGTTGTTTCATGTCCAAATATCTTCAGTCATATGAGCGTCCTTGTCCTCTGACTCTCAGTGAACTATCGCTCTCGCTGTGGGTAGCGGCGACTAAGTTGAAGTAAAAGGCCTCAAGACCCCACTGCTGAGTAATCCAGCTCACTGGCAGTGATGCACTGAAGATGGAGTGAGCGGACACACTACCGTGGCCAGCGGGCTGCCATGCTAAAAGTTAAATGAAGGCTGGAGACGAGAGTCTGGGGGTTCCTTCTGCTCTTCAATACTGATCTAGACCAACGTGAACTCAGACTGTAGGAGCTACACAGCAGCAGATCAGTGAGTACTGAAAGATGTGGCTCAGATATTCAGCTCCAGAAGCTCCTGTTAATGTGCTTCTTCCAGCAACTACTGCCAGTACTGGTTTAACCATGAGCTTTTTTACTGCTGCTTCTCGTCCACACACTGCTGACGGGCCCCCTACACGTTTCTGTTCCTACTTATTGTTTTGTTTCTTATTTCTTTTTATTTGTATTGCTGTACATAGTTTCTATTAGGGCATTTTTAAATAGTGTCTACATTATTTTCCTGCTAAAAACAGTTAATAACAAAAAATACTTACAAATAAGCTGTTTCTCTGGTTGCCCTGTAGATGGCGCTTTACAATAGCAGTTATAGGGAGTCTACAGTTTTGGCAAAGATTCAAAAAGCCAAGCAGTTAAATGCATAGCCAGAACAGTGGAGGTACTGAATGTAGACCAATTCCTTTGTTATATATTTACAATTCATCCTGACGTGAATTATTCTTGTCTGAGAGAGCCTACTGCTGTGAGGTGTCGATCATTGGTATCTGTATCCCCATCATCGATATAGCTTTGTTTAAGTGTTTGTATATACCGTGTACAATACCAACACGGCATTAGTATCAGTGCAACTCTCTCTCTCTCTCTCTCTCTCTCTCTATACATACACATATATATATATATATATATATATATACACTACCACTCAAAAGTTTAGGATCACTTTAGAATTTTATTTCATGCAATTCACAAACAATATTGTCCATTTCACAATGAATGTAAGTGTATCAGATGATTTTTAAAGAATAAAAATATTTGTATTAAAGTCTCATTTTGTATAGAGGCTTATTTTACATATAGTCTATTATCAGTAATTCTCAGTCCTCTGTCTAAATCTCCTGGTACGACCACCAATCCAAGTTAAGGATGTTATTGGACTAATTGGTTGTTAGGACACTCTTGCTCAATTGTGATGCACAGCTGAAAAACATTCTACTAATAAGTGAGTATAAAAGGGAACAACATTCTAGGTTAGTTTAGTATCTGAAGATCAGCAGTTGATGGCTTGCTGACCGACTCACAATGACCAGAAAGAAACAACTTTCTTTAGAGACCCGTCAGTCCATTGTTGTGTTAAGGAAGAAGATACTCCATTAAAACAAGAACATTTCACTGTGATCCCAAACTTTTGAGCGGTAGTGTATATATATAAATATATATATATATATATATACAACACAGTTTCAGACATTAGGCAGCAATTCATAATCATTCCACGCAAGAAGGAGCTTTTAGAGGGGGACCTCTGGTTCCATTCACCACCACTATGAGCAGTTCTGACTCGGCAAGTTTCTCCAGGACGGAGCGTTTCACGCGGAGCGGCTCTGAGCGGCTCTGTTTACGTCTGGAATACGTGCAGAATTCCCTATAAATGGAGCACATTTATCACAGCGAGGACAAACTCTGGCTAAGCACACGTATGAAAAGTGTCCCAGAAATACACACTAACTAGAAATACCGTCTGAGGCTGTCTGACCCAGATTGGAGGCTGGATGTAGACGCCTCAGTGAGTGGGTTAAAATCACCTGGACAAAGGAGCTGGATCAAAAGACTGACGGCTGCATCTGACCTACATGCCAAAATTACTCACGCTCACCATTAACATCCATCTGTTCGGAGCTGCACTGCGCTCACAGGCTCCATTTCCTCGCTGGGTCGCGCTTAGGCTTTAAAGGAACCATCTGCAGTTCAGCGACTCTAATCATATGTACACAGCTCTGCCTCTCAGACCCAGCGGAGTCAGTCAGCCAGGACCTGTCTGCTTCTTTGCTTCTGCGCTGGCACTCATGTATGCAGTTAATGTAGCTAACAAGTCAGGGAAGCTTATCCCGATTAGCACAATCCCTAATTTCTACCAGATGTGCTTATAATAATAATAATAAAAAAACGATGAACAGACAAGTGTGGGTCAAACAAACACTACAGTCATGGTCGGGGTCTGCCCTGAGTTAGTGTATGTGAAACGATGTCTGTAGGTATAGCAGATGTTCAGTAGACTGAGGCATAGTTCATCATCCTATTCATTCTCTATGGGAAAAATCAATACAATTAACAAATTGAAATATAATTATTAAGAGAATAATAAATAAATAACTGAATTAATTAATGAAGGTATAAAAAAACAGATAAAAACAGAACCAGGAGACACTTAAGAGAACTTTTCCAGAAACAAGAAGAATTTAATGTAAAACAACCAGCAATATATAGTAATCAGCTCTGATCATTACAGTGATCAACTCTGGCCATTACAGTGATCAACTCTGACCATTACAGTGATCAACTCTGACCATTACAGTGATCAACTCTGACCATTACAGTGATCAACTCTGACCATTACAGTGATCAACTCAGATCATTACAGTGATCAACTCCGACCATTACAGTGATCAACTCTGATCATTACAGTATTCAACTCTGACCATTACAGTGATCAACTCTGACCATTACAGTGATCAACTCTGACCATTACAGTGATCAACTCCGACCATTACAGTGATCAACTCTGACTATTACAGTGATCAACTCCGACCATAACAGTAATCAACTCTAACCATTACAGTGATCAACTCTGACTATTACAGTCATCAACTCTGACCATTACAGTGATCAACTCTGACCATTACAGTGATCAACTCTGACCATTACAGTGATCAACTCTGACTATTACAGTGATCAACTCTGACTATTACAGTGATCAACTCTAACCATTACAGTGATCAACTCTGACGATTACAGTGATCAACTCTAACCATTACAGTGATCAACTCTGACCATTACAGCGATCAACTCTGACCATTACAGTGATCAACTCTGACCATTACAGTGATCAACTCTGACCATTACAATGATCAACTCTGACCATTACAGTGATCAACTCTGACCATTACAGTGACCAACTCTGACCATTACAGTGATCAACTCTGACCATTACAGTGATCAACTCTGACCATTACAGTGATCAACTCTGACCATTACAGTGATCAACTCTATTACAGTCATCAACTCTGACCATTACAGTAATCCACTCTGACTATTACAGCGATCAACTCTGACTATTACAGTGTTCAACTCTGACTATTACAGTGATCAACTCTGACCATTACAAAGATCAACTCTGACTATTACAGTGTTCAACTCTGACTATTACAGTGTTCAACTCTGACTATTACAGCGATCAACTCTGACTATTACAGTGTTCAACTCTGACTATTACAGTGATCAACTCTGACCATTACAGCGATCAACTCTGACCATTACAGTGATCAACTCTGACTATTACAGTGTTCAACTCTGCTTGTAACAAACATGTGAACGAATTGCTCTGCATGGTTTCTGAAAGAGTACAACACACTTTTGTCTAAAATCCGGAACCAAAGAGCGGAACAGATTGGGAATGTTGGGATAAGAGGGAAAACTGTGTACATTTGATTGTACTCTTTAAAACTGGCCCCCACACATGAGCTGCAAATGTGAAATGATGGCGACTGATGTTTGTCACTGCGGCTCCTGTTTCTGAGGAGACAGCTGAAGAGCTCTCGAAAAAAAAATCTGTGAGCGTTTGCGCCGCGAGTCTGGACAGAGGAAGCGTCTCCAACGTTCACACGCAAGCTGTTCACGCTCGAATGATCTCAGACCGCGGCTGCTTGTTTTGCGTCGAGGACCAATCGCGCCGTTATTACGCCAAATGCTGCTTTCCGACTTTTTCAAGTGGACGTGGTTCTGATTTTCAAAACGCCACAGACTAAAGATCCGGGTTTAAAACCCAGCTGTGCGCGAAAGAGATGCTTGACGTGTTGAAGCTGAAGACGATCTGCAGCTGAAGGTCCTTCTGGCACTGTGTGTTGTGCTCAGAGTAATTGTCAGTGTTGTGGTCTGCTCTGCAGTAAGGGCTACTACTGCAAGCTACTGGCTACCACTATGGAAACTGTTGTCCCTGCTGGTTCATATTGTTTCTATACTAGCATCTCATTCACTTACCCTAAATCTTTGAGAGTCAGACTGTTGCGCCGGCTGAATGTGAGTTTGTACATAAGTTCTGATGTTAAAAATTGAAAAGAAAAATTAATTATATTAATTCTATCAAAAAATTGTAAATTGAAGAGAAAAATGGTTCATAAAACAATCAAGAATACGAGTAAATGCTACAGAAAATATATGAGAGAAATATTACGATTACGAGAAAATAGCATTTATACTAAATTACAAAACCCAAAATACTAAACCCAAAGGTCTGTGGTTCGATCCCCGAGTGGAACAGAGTCAGTCGTGGGCTGGAGGTTAGGGACCCACATTAGGGTGTCCACTTACTTATGGCCACATAGTGTATGTAGTGGGTTGGGGGGTGTGGGGGGGACTC
>CM038707.1:47563238-47570738 GCA_021613375.1 Megaleporinus macrocephalus | reverse complement strand
CGAAGAGAGGAGGAAAGAGAGAGAGAGTAATCAGGGGAGAGAGAGTGGAGGAGAGACAGAGAGACTAAGTGAAGGAGGGAGAGAGAGAGTAATCAGGGGAGAGAGGGTGGAGGAGTGAGAGAGAGAGAGAATAAGTGAGGGAGGGAGAAAGAGAAAGTAATCAGGGTAGAGACAGTGTCAGAGAGAGAGAGAGTGGGAATAAGTGAGGGAGGAAGAGAGAGACAGAGAGTAATCAGGGGAGAGAGGGTGGAGGAGAGAGAGAGAGGGGGGAAGAGAGAATAAGCGAAGGAGGGTGAGAGAGAGTGAACGAGAGAAAGAGAGGAGAGAGAATGTGAGAATAAGTGAGGGTGGGAGAAAGCAAGGGGACAGAGTGGAGGAGAGAGAGAGCAGGAGAGAGAGAGAAGGATAGCATGAGGGCGAGGGGGGAAGAGTGGAGGAAACAGAGATAGAGGACAGAGAGTGAAGAGGAGGAGAGCTAAAGTGAGAAAAAGTGAGGGAGGATGAGAGATAGAGAGAGACAGAAGAACTTGCGGAGGGGGAGAGAGAACATGAGCAGGATGGAGAGAGTGGAGGGGACAGAGTGAGAAAGAGACAGAGGGAGAGGAGAGAAGAAAGTAAGAGAAAGAGGGGAGAAAAAGAGAGGGAGGGAGAGAGAGAAAGAAAGGAGAGAGAAGGAGAGAGAGGGAGAGCGCAAGAGAGAGAGCGAGAGAGAGTGAGAGAGAGAGCAAGAGTGAGAGGGAGAGAGATAGAGAGCGAGAAAGAGAGAGCGAGAGAGAAAGGGAGCGAGATAGAGAGAGCGAGAGAGAGAGAGAAAGAGAGCGAGAGAGAAAGGGAGCGAGATAGAGAGAGCGAGAGAGAGCGAGAAAGAGAGCGAGAGAGAAAGGGAGCGAGATAGAAAGAGCGAGAGAGAGAGAGAGTGAGAAAGAGAGAGGGACAGAGGGAGAGGGAGAGGGAGAGAGAGAGAAGAGGCAGAGCAGAAAAAGGGAAAGAGTTGGGAACAAAACTCTGGAGTGCACAGCTGAGAGAGCGGAGAGCACTCATGTGAAAGAGTGTGTGTCTGCATGCCTGCTGGCACTTTACACACACACACACACACACACACATACACACACACACACACACACACATACACACACACACACACACACACACAGACACATATATACACAAACTCATGCACACATAAACACACAAACTTTGTCATGCGCGCACACACACACACTCACTCACTCAGACACACACACACACAAACACACACTTACACTCACTCAGACACACACACACACACACACTCATGCACACAGACACACACACACACTCATGCACACAGACATACACACTCACACAGACACACACACACTCACTCAGAGTGTGCAGCTGAAGGAGGGTTGTGTGAGTAGTAGTGTGTTTGTAGTGAATAAGATCAGAAATGAAGAAAGTAAGTACAGAAGAGTGGAGAGCTGCACGGACAGACAGACAGAACGGACTGATGGATGGATGGATGGATGGATGGATGGATGGAAGGATGGGTGAATCAGTGATGGGCATTCTGGCTCTTTTCAGTGAGTGGGCTTGGTGGGCTCAGCTCACAGATAACCGGCGGCTCTCATTAACAGTTTTTTTTCCAATTGCTGAAACACTATTTAAACTAGGCTGTTTTTTTAAAATACTAAACACAACTTACAAAACCACATACCCAAACTGTAGAATACCCCATATACCCTACAAAACATAGCACTGCAACCATAACTACACACAGCATCATCATCATCATCATCATAACTTTTACACCACCTGGCACAACACTTCATTCATATCACCAGATCTTTGTCTAACCAACTACACACTGCTGGGCGTAAGCTCTGCCCTAATACTGAACTAGTCCAGACTGATCACATTCACAGAAATATTTGCAGTTACATGCACAGGCTGCTGTTATATTTTTATTTTTCACCAAACAAGTAATAAAATGTGTAGAAAATGCGCTGCATCTCTCAGAAAACAGAAAAAACAAAACTATAGTTCTTGGACAGCCTGAAGATATTTCCACCACAGCAGAGTACATACACAGGAAACCTGTACAGTCAGTGTATGACATCAGCCATTCATGAAGTAAACAGGGGTCACACAACTGATACACTGATACACTGATACACTGATACACTGATACACTGTGATATGAGGTACTACAGAAATCTGGGTACAGACATAAACTCCAGTCTAAATGTCCACCACCACCATAGTAACCACTACACCACCATACTAACTACTACACCACCATACTAACCACTACACCACCATACTAACTACTACACCACCATACTAACCACTACACCACCATACTACCCACTACACCACCATACTAACCACTACACCACCATACTAACCACTACACCACCATACTAACCACTACACCACCATACTAACCACTACACCACCATACTAACTACTACACCACCATACTAACCACTACACCACCATACTAACCACTACACCACCATACTAACTACTACACCACCATACTAACCACTACACCACCATACTGACCACTACACCACCATACTAACCACTACACCACCATACTGACCACTACACCACCATACTAACTACTACACCACCATACTAACCACTACACCACCATACTGACCACTACACCACCATACTAACCACTACACCACCGTACTAACCACTACACCACCATACTAACCACTACACCACCGTACTAACCACTACACCATCATACTAACCACTACACCACCATACTAACTACTAACCCACCATACTAACCACTACACCACCATACTAACCACTACACCACCATACTAACCACTACACCACCATACTAACCACTACACCACCATACTAACTACTACACCACCATACTAACCACTACACCACCATACTGACCACTACACCACCATACTAACCACTACACCACCGTACTAACCACTACACCACCATACTAACCACTACACCACCGTACTAACCACTACACCATCATACTAACCACTACACCACCATACTAACTACTAACCCACCATACTAACCACTACACCACCATACTAACCACTACACCACCATACTAACCACTACACCACCGTACTAACCACTACACCACCATACTAACCACTACACCACCGTACTAACCACTACACCACCATACTAACCACTACACCACCATACTAACCACTACACCACCGTACTAACCACTACACCACCATGCTAACCACTACACCACCATACTGACCACTACACCACCAAACTAACCACTACACCACCATACTGACCACTACACCACCAAACTAACCACTACACCACCATACTAACCACTACACCACCGTAATAACCACTACACCACCGTACTAACCACTACACCACCATACTAACCACTACACCACCGTACTAACCTCTACACCACCGTACTAACCACTACACCACCGTACTAACCACTACACCACCGTACTAACCACTACACCACCATACTAACCACTACACCACCATACTAACCACTACACCACCATACTAACCACTACACCGCCATACTAACCACTACACCACCATACTAACTACTACACCACCATACTAACCACTACACCACCATACTGATCACTACACCACCGTACTAACCACTACACCACCATACTAACCACTACACCACCCTACTAACCACTACACCACCATACTAACCACTACACCACCATACTAACCACTACACCACCCTACTAACCACTACACCACCATACTAACCACTACACCACCATACTAACCACTACACCACCGTACTAACCACTACACCACCGTACTAACCACTACACCACCATACTGACCACTACACCACCATACTGACCACTACACCACCATACTGACCACTACACCACCATACTAACCACTACACCACCGTACTGACCATTACACCACCGTACTAACCACTACACCACCGTACTGACCATTACACCACCGTACTGACCACTACACCACCGTACTAACCACTACACCACCGTACTGACCATTACACCACCGTACTAACCACTACACCACCGTACTGACCACTACACCACCGTACTAACCACTACACCACCGTACTAACCACTACACCACCGTACTAACCACTACACCACCATACAAACCACTACACCACCGTACTAACCACTACACCACCATACTAACCACTACACCACTATACTAACCACTACACCACCATACTAACCACTACACCACCATACAAACCACTACACCACCGTACTAACCACTACACCACCATACTAACCACTACACCACCGTACTAACCACTACACCACCATACTAACCACTACACCACCGTACTAACCACTACACACCATACTAACCACTACACCACCATACTAACCACTACACCACCGTACTAACCACTACACCACCGTACTAACCACTACACCACCGTACTAACCACTACACCACCATACTGACCACTACACCACCATACTAACCACTACACCACCATACTAACCACTACACCACCGTACTAACCACTACACCACCATACTGACCACTACACCACCATACTAACCACTACACCACCATACTAACCACTACACCACCGTACTAACCACTACACCACCATACTAACCACTACACCACCATACTAACTACTACACCACCATACTAACCACTACACCACCATACTAACCACTACACCACCATACTAACCACTACACCACCATACTAACCACTACACCACCGTACTAACCACTACACCACCATACTAACCACTACACCACCGTACTAACCACTACACCACCGTAGTAACCACTACACCACCATACTAACCACTACACCACCATACTAACCACTACACCACCGTACTAACCACTACACCACCATACTAACCACTACACCACCGTACTAACCACTACACCACCGTACTAACCACTACACCACCGTACTAACCACTACACCACCATACTGACCACTACACCACCGTACTAACCACTACACCACCATACTGACCACTACACTACCAAACTAACCACTACACCACCATACTAACCACTACACCACCATACTGACCACTACACCACCGTACTAACCACTACACCACCATACTGACCACTACACCACCAAACTAACCACTACACCACCATACTAACCACTACACCACCATACTAACCACTACATCACCATACTAACCACTACACCACCATACTAACCACTACACCACCGTACTAACCACTACACCACCATACTAACCACTACACCACCTTACTAACCACTACACCATCATACTGACCACTACACCACCATACTAACCACTACACCACCATACTAACCACTACACCACCCTACTAACCACTACACCACCATACTAACCACTACACCACCATACTAACCACTACACCACCATACTAACCACTACACCACCGTACTAACCACTACACCACCATACTAACCACTACACCACCGTACTGACCACTACACCACCGTACTAACCACTACACCACCATACTAACCACTACACCACTTCAACCACTCTGAACGACCACGTTTACGTCTTTATTGTGCAGAAACAAGTGGAATTCCTTTAAAGTGGGCTTTTCAGATGAGGAACGTCTTCGGAATGAAAGCTTTTGTTTAAATTAAAGGAGGTTTAAGTTGTTCTGTAAGTTTTAAACATGTTTTGTGGCTGAATGTGGAATGTGCGGGGGCTGAACTAGGACGAGGGGGTTCTGTCGTTTTGTTCCTCTCGGTCCGTTTGTCCTCACACTGACTTTCCACTCACGTGTTTTCAACCATCTGTTCCTTCCATCCATCCATCCACACACCAATCCTCTTCTCCTGCCAGCGGAGTATCGTTTGTGAGCACGTTGAGGAAATGTTTATATCCTCGATGTTTAAAGAAAAAACTCTCCATTTCTGTTGAATTTTATATTTAAACCTCATTCGAACGCGACAGCTGCTCTTTATACTCTGTACAAATTTCATGATGACCTCAACAATAGAAATGCTCGGAAACTGGCTCGGAAAGAATTCTGGTTCCATTGACTTACATTGAAAGTGAAGACTGTTTTGGTCTCTCCTGTAAAGTTACTTTTTTAGAGATACGAGTTTTTCTTTAGCGATGATATGGTTGTCTGTTTTTGTAGATCCTATAAAGAGCTTATAAAGCTGCTGCTGAAGGTCGCAGGTCTTCTCATCATCCCTGAAACCTGCTGCTTCTTCTAGAACAGAGGTCACTAATAGGCGGAGCGCAGTCCAGGTCTAGACCCAGATGATGTCCAATGTAGACCCAAACTGATAAACTACTGAGAACGATTCATTTTAAATAATTAGGATTAATTTAGATTAATTTTAAATAATTTGGATTCATTTAGACGATTCTGTCATTTTGTTCCTCTCGGTCTGTTTGTCCTCACACTGAGTTTTCACTCATGTCTGTTCCTTCCTTCCATCTATTTAGCCATCCATCCATCCATCCACACACCAATCCTCCATTACTGCCAGTGGAGTATCGTTTGTGAGCACGTTGAGGACAACATGTTGCTCCATTTTTGTTGAATTTTATTTTTAAACCTCATTCGAACATGACAGCTGCTCTTTATACTGTGTGCACATTTCATGATGAACTGAACAATAGAAATGCTCCAAACTGGCTCGGAAAGAATTCTGGTTCCATTGACTTACATTGAAGGTGAAGACTGTTTTGGTCTCTCCTGTAAAGTTACTTTTTTAGAGATACTAGTTTTTCTTTAGTTTTTCTTTAGTTTTTCTTTAGTTTTTCTTTTCATCCCTAAAACCTGCTGCTTCTTCTAGAACAGAGGTCACTAATTGGCCGTATACCGTAAAGAGAAGAAAAGCTCCGCCTCTTAAAAAAAAAACAGTCAGAATTAAATAATTCTCAATAGTTAATCAGTTTGGGTCCGCATTGGACAACGTCTAGGTCCGGATCCGGACCGCGGTCCACCTATTAGAGACCCCTGCTCTACAGGATATGGCACTGAATCATGACACAAGGTGTAGTGGTCTGTATGGTGGTGTAGTGGTTAGTATGGTGGTGTAGTGGTTAGTATGGTGGTGTAGTGGTTAGTATGGTGGTGTAGTGGTCAGTATGGTGGTGTAGTGGTCAGTATGGTGGTGTAGTGGTTAGTATGGTGGTGTAGTGGTTAGTACGGTGGTGTAGTGGTCAGTATGGTGGTGTAGTAGTTAGTATGGTGGTGTAGTGGTTAGTACGGTGGTGTAGTGGTTAGTATGGTGGTGTAGTGGTCAGTATGGTGGTGTAGTGGTTAGTACGGTGGTGTAGTGGTTAGTATAGTGGTGTAGTGGTCAGTATGGTGGTGTAGTGGTTAGTATGGTAGTGTAGTGGTCAGTATGGTGGTGTAGTGGTCAGTATGGTGGTGTAGTGGTTAGTATGGTGGTGTAGTGGTTAGTACAGTGGTGTAGTGGTCAGTATGGTGGTGTAGTAGTTAGTATGGTGGTGTAGTGGTTAGTACGGTGGTGTAGTGGTTAGTATGGTGGTGTAGTGGTCAG
>CM038707.1:47525738-47558238 GCA_021613375.1 Megaleporinus macrocephalus | reverse complement strand
GGAGAGACAACTGACTCCTCTCTATGGAGAGACAACTGACTCCTCTCTACGGAAAGACGACTGACCCCTCTCACAGAGAGACAACCGACCCCTCTATATGGAGAGACCACTGAGCCCTCTCTACGGGGAGACAACTGACTCCTCTCTATAGAGAGACAACTGACTCCTCTCTACGGAAAGACGACTGACCCCTCTCACAGAGAGACAACTGACTCCTCTCTATGGAGAGACAACTGACTCCTCTCTACGGGGAGACAACTGACTCCTCTCACAGAGAGACAACCGACCCCTCTCTACGGAGAGACGACTGACCCCTCTCTATGGAGAGCGACTGACCCCTCTCACAAAGAGACAACTGACCCCTCTCTACGGAGGGACAATTGAGCCCTCTCTACAGAAAGACAACTGACCCCTCTCACAGAGAGACAACTGACCCCTCTCTACGGAGGGACAATTGAGCCCTCTCTACAGAAAGACAACTGACCCCTCTCTACAGAAAGACAACTGACCCCTCTCACAGAGAGACTGACCCCTCTTACAGAGAGACCACTGAGCCCTCTCTACAGAAAGACAACTGACCCCTCTCACAGAGAGACGACTGATTCCTCTCTATCTGTCTGTCTGTCTATCTATCTATCTATCTATCTATCTATCTATCTATCTATCTATGGTAAAAGTATCTACATTGCTCTGCACAGCTGATGGGTTAACCGATGCACACCTGCCTGCGTGGCTAATCGGATGTCATACCTGTCCAAGCACTGCCGGCTTACGGCCGCACAGCCGTCTCCATGGCAACCCCTGATTCCATGGCAACTGCCTGCCATTCGCACAACGTGCTGGGAGACGCGATAGCGACACATGAGGTGACGAGTGAACACTTGTGTTCCAGCGGAGCGTCGGAGGCCAGACTGTGGCTGGGAGTGTGTTCAGGACAGAGTTTTTCAAATTAGCTGTGATTAATCCTGAACCTGCACACGCGCCTCTCTGCCTAACCACCATCAGCAACTTACAAAACAGACCACACACAGGAGCAACGTACAGAGTCCTCATCTGAGCCCGCCAACACATCAGGATCTGTTTCACTGGGGACTGTGAGCGTCCTGACTGGACCCGGACACAGGACTGAGGGGAGCGCCTGGATAAAACGGGCCGGCTGGTGGTACAACATGCAGAACAGCTTCAACAGGAGAGCCATGTTTACAGCAATCACCAGTTTAGTTCCACTGTTTCTGTGTCTCACTGCTTGTCACTGCAGAACCCTGGACAGAGTTTTAGTTGGTGGACCACCGCTACTTTAAACAACCCCCTGGTGTCTGGCCTGGTCCTTCATGATCCCAGTTATTTCAAACACATGCCTTCTGTAGGTGTTTATAATAACCACAGGACAATCTAATCTAGGCAGGTGTCTTTTGCAGCCTAAATCTTGAATTCCATTCCCACAAACAGGCAGATTAATAAAACACTTCTTTTAGCAGTATACACACACACACACACACACATATATATATATATATATATATATATATACTTATGCTGACCTTACACCAAACGATTTTCAAGCAATTTTATTGTCGCAGACAAATTTCCAGTGTCGGAGTCTTGCTGGGGTTGAGTCGTGCTCGAGTTTAGTATGAGGTAGTAAAGACTGACGGTTTAAATCAGTCTGTTTCTCGTCCGGGCGTTCCGATAAAATCAACCGTGTTTAATATTATCATTAAGTCTGAAGTCTTGGCTCACGCAAATAGAGACGTGAACATTGTTGACAACCAATAGGAGAGCTCTGTTCACCACCAAACAAAATGGGAAGCCGCAAGGAACGCGCCCCCCGCGTGCAGCCCCTCCAACACAGGAACGTCTGGCGGGTAAACAAGTTAGATATGGAGGGGGGTCCGGCGAGGGTTCGGAAACTGCGGTTCTCCTGGGCTGTACAAAAGGAGGAGAAACTGGTGGAGCTGTGAAGTGAGCTGTGGAGTGAGCTGTGAAGTGAGCTGTGAAGTGAGCTGTGGAGTGAGCTGTGGAGCGAGCAAGAGTGCCTCTTCCACGTGTCTTCCCACTTATACCTCGACAGAGTGGAAAAAGAAAAAAGGTTAACAGAAACCCCCGCTGAGTATGCTAAGCTAAAACACTGCTGAACGGGGCTACAGTTACAATTAGTGACTCTGAAAGACCCCCATTCTTTTCAAAATCATAGCCTGTGACTAGTCTGTGACTAAAAGTCTGTGACTAGTCTGTGACTAAAAGTCTGTGACTAAAAGTCTGTGACTAAAAGTCTGTGACTAGTCTTTAGATGTAAGAGGGACTCAGACTCTAATCTATTAAACGTCTTTTCAGGCTCTATTAAAAGTCTTCTAGTGTCTGATCAGCATAAGCTGATAGTGTAAAAGTCTCTATCTGATCAATAAGTGTGTGTTCACCAGTAAGAACAGCAGATCTGATTAGATCAGATGTAAATAATCATACATACAATACAAAGTAACATGAATATGTTATTGTGAGAGAAGTAGATCAGATCTTGATCCAGTTTGAAGAACAAAGTTAGGTTCCAGATTTCTCCTGGACGCCCCAGACATTGTATGAATGTGTTCAGTTCTTTCAGCAGCAAATCTTGATTTATCTTAATGAAGTACTGAGCAGTCAAAGCAGGTATTAGATGAGAACTGATAATAATACTGGGTTGTTTAGGAGAAGCTTGGAAAGGGTTAAACAATTGCTTATTCAGTATAATACTTTTCCCAAGTACCTAAAAAAAAAATAAATAAATAAATAAATAAATATATATATATATATATATATATATATATATATATATATATATATATATATATATATATATATATATATATATATAGTTATTGTGCTATGCAGCACTGAGGTGGTGAATACACTCTGCTGTGTTCTTTGAATGTTTTGCCGTCCAGCAGTTGCAGCGTTGCTTGCCGTTGGATTCTGTTCAGTGAATTGGGTGCCCAAGGACCTGATTTGCTAAAGGGAGCATGAATTTAAGAGGGTACTAAATTAGATCCAGCTAGTGAGGGTCGCCGGTACTGCGTGCTGGTGAGTAAGAGTAAAGGCCGAAGCAGGACAAACGGAAAACACAAATAAAAACAGTGTTTCTCACATGAACTGACTTACTACACTTCACTGCAGACAGTGTGAACAGATCTTCAGGAATATCAGAGCTCTTTATTCTCCATACGGTCCAGACTCTAATTTAAGGTTGTAAGACCCTTACTAAGTTAACTTTAGTGATAGAGGGGGGTCTGTGATGGAGGGAGAGTCAGTGATAGGGGAGAGTCGTGATGTAGGGAGAGTTGGCAATGGAGGGAGAGTCAGTGATAAAGAGAGAGTGTGGTAGAGGGAGAGTCAGTGATGGAGGGAGAGTCAGAGATGAAGGGAGGGACAGTGATAAAGAGAGAGAGTGTGGTAGAGGGAGAGGCAGTGATGGAGGGAGAGTCAGAGCTAGAGGTAGAGTCAGTGAAAAAGGGAGAGTCGTGATGGAGGAAGAGCTGACGATGGAGGAAGAGGAGGTGATGGAGGGAGAGTCAGTGATAAAGAGAGAGTGTGGTATAGGGAGAGTCAGAGATAGAGGTAGAGTCAGTGATAGAGGGCGAGTCAGTGATGAAGGGAGGGACAGTGATAAAGAGAGAGAGTGTGGTAGAGGGAGAGTCAGAGATAGAGGTAGAGTCAGTGATAGAGGGAGAGTCAGTGATGAAGGGAGGGACAGTGTTAAAGAGAGAGAGTGTGGTAGAGGGAGAGTCAGTGATGGAGGGAGAGTCAGAGATAGAGGTAGAGTCAGTGATAGAGGGTGAGTCAGTGATGAAGGGAGGGACAGTGATAAAGAGAGAGAGTGTGGTAGAGGGAGAGTCAGTGATGGAGGGAGATTCAGAGCTAGAGGTAGAGTCAGTGAAAAAGGGAGAGTCGTGATGGAGGAAGAGCTGACGATGGAGGAAGAGGATGTGATGGAGGGAGAGTCAGTGATGGAGGGAGAGTTGTTGATAGAGGGAGAGTTAGTGATGGAAGAAGAGACAGTGTTAAAGAGAGAGAGTGTGGTAGAGGGAGAGTCAGTGATGGAGGGAGAGTCAGTGATGGAGGGAGAGTCAGAGATAGAGGTAGAGTCAGTGATAGAGGGCGAGTCAGTGATGAAGGGAGGGACAGTGATAAAGAGAGAGAGTGTGGTAGAGGGAGAGTCAGAGCTAGAGGTAGAGTCAGTGAAAAAGGGAGAGTCGGGATGGAGGAAGGGCTGACGATGGAGGAAGAGGAGGTGATGGAGGGAGAGTCAGTGATAAAGAGAGAGTGTGGTATAGGGAGAGTCAGTGATGGAGGGAGAATCAGAGATTGAGGGGGAGTCGATGATAGTGGGTGAGTCAGTGATGGAAGGAGAGACAGTGATAAGGAGATAGTGTGAGATAGAGGGTGAGTCAGTGATAAAAGGCGAGTCAGTGATGGAGGGACAGTCAGTGAAGGAGTGAGAGACAGTAAGGGAGGGCGTGTCAGTGAAAGAGGGCGTGTCAGTCACACATGTTAACTGGAATATATTTTATTGATCATATTAGTTTTTGTTTTATGCAGGTGAACTTTGCTGGTTCAGTATTACATATTTATAATATCTATATTAATATCTGTAAATAATACTGGGTTGTTTAGGAGAAGCTTGGAAAGGGTTAAATAAACACACTGACGTATGTAAAAGCACTACTTACTCTATTAATACTGTTTAATATTTAAATTATATTTTTAATATAATAATTAATACAATATTTCACACAGAACTGAATTTCACTCAAACAGATTAAAACCTACACACAGAAATAAACACAGCTGAGCACAACTGACCAAATCCCCAGTGAGCCAGGGTGGTCTGCAATATACACCTAACACACGCACAGTGGGGGCTTCCCAGGATAAGATTAGCTAATCTATAGATAATCTATAACGCTGAGTTCTGGGTTCACCAGTCTTGCACCACAGTACTTATCACAGTACTTACCACAGTACCTATCACAGTACTTATCACAGTACTCATCCCCGTACTTATCACAGTACTCATCCCCGTACTTATCACAGTACTCATCACAGTACCTAGCACAGTACTTATTACAGTACATATCACAGTACTTACCACAGTACCTATCACAGTACTTATCACAGTACTCATCCCCGTACTTATCACAGTACTCATCCCCGTACTTATCACAGTACTCATCACAGGACCTAGCACAGTACCTATCACAGTACTTATCACAGTACTCATCCCCGTACTTATCACAGTACTCATCACAGTACCTAGCACAGTACTTATCACAGTACTTATTACAGTACATATCACAGTATGTATCACAGTACCTATCACAGTACTTATCACTGTACTTATCACCGTACTTTGTACTTATCTCCGTACTTATCACCATACTTATCCCAGTACTTATCACAATACTTATCACAGTACTTATCACCATACTTATCCCAGTACTTATCACAATACGTATCACAGTACTTATCACCATACTTATCCCCGTACTTATTACAGTACTTATCTCCGTACTTATCACAGTACTTATCTCAGTACATGTCACAGTACTTATCACAGTGCTTATGCCCGTACTTAACACAGTACTTATCATCATTCTCATCACAGTACTTATCACAGTGCTTATGCCCGTACTTAACACAGTACTTATCATCATTCTCATCACAGTACATATCGCAGTACTTATTAGAGTACTTATCCCCGTACTTAACACAGTACTTATCAACATTCTTATCACAGTACATATCGCAGTACTTATTAGAGTACTTATCCCCGTAACTATCACCATACTTATCACAGTACTTAACACAGTACTTATCCCCGTACTTATCAAAAAACTAATCACAGTACTTAGCACAGTACTTATCCCCGTACTTATCACAATACTTAACACAGTACTTAACACAGTACTTATCCCCGTCCTTATCAAAAAACGAATCACAGTACTTAGCACAGTACTTATCCCCGTACTTATCACAATACTTAACACAGTACTTAACACAGTACTTATCCCCGTCCTTATCAAAAAACGAATCACAGTACTTAGCACAGTACTTATCCCCGTACTTATCACAATACTTAACACAGTACTTATCACAGTATTTATCACAGTACATATTACAGTACATACCACAGTACAGGAAAGTGTAAGCTTGTTTTGCATTTACATTACAGTGGAAAATGCAAGGCCTCGTTCGAGACGCGTCTGCTCCAGCACTCTAGATGGCGCTATAGTGTTTCTGTTCAGCGCACCATTCAGTTTAGAGTTCAGCAAAGTTTTCAACTTCAACATACACTACATGTTCAAAAGTTTGTGGACACCTTCAAACCAGTGAATTCAGCTGCTCTCAGGTCAGCACTGCTGACGCAAGTCTGCACACAGCAGGCATGACCTCCACAAAAAACACTGACCAAACTGGACACTGAGGAGTCAGCAGCAGGGTCAGCATGCCCCAAAGGTGGGCAATAAGCCCCCCAACACTGGGCTGTGGAGGAGTAGAGCAGTGGAGGAGTAGAGCAGCTTTCTTTGGAATGATAGAGCTCCATTCAGTGGGATGAGTGAGACTGATCATCAGTACCTGACCTCACTAATACTCAATCAAATCCTCACAGCAATGTTCAACATCAGTACCTGACCTCACTAACACTCAATCAAATCCTCACAGCAATGTTCAACATCAGTACCTGACCTCACTAACACTCAATCACATCCCCACAGCAATGTTCAACATCAGTACCTGACCTCACTAACACTCAATCAAATTCTCACAGCAATGTTCAACATCAGTACCTGACCTCACTAAAACTCCATCAAATCCTCACAGCAATGTTCAACATCAGTACCTGACCTCACTAACACTCAATCAAATTCTTACAGCAATGTTCAACATCAGTACCTGACCTCACTAACACTTAATCACATCCTCACAGCAATGTTCAACATCAGTACCTGACCTCACTAACACTCAGTCAAATTCTCACAGCAATGTTCAACATCAGTACCTGACCTCACTAACACTCAATCACATCCTCACAGCAATGTTCAACATCAGTACCTGACCTCACTAACACTCAATCACATCCTCACAGCAATGTTCAACATCAGTACCTGACCTCCCTAACACTCAATCAAATCCTCACAGCAATGTTCAACATCAGTACCTGACCTCACTAACACTCAATCAAATCCTCACAGCAATGTTCCATCATCAGTACCTGCCCTCACTAACACTCAATCAAATCCTCACAGCAATGTTCCATCATCAGTACCTGACCTCACTAATACTCAATCAAATCCTCACAGCAATGTTCCATCATCAGTACCTGACCTCACTAATACTCAATCAAATCCTCACAGCAATGTTCCATCATCAGTACCTGACATCACTAATACTCAATTAAATCCTCACAGCAATGTTCAACATCAGTACCTGACCTCACTAATACTCAATCAAATCCTCACAGCAATGTTCAACATGAGTACCTGACCTCACTGATACTCAATCAAATCCTCACAGCAATGTTCAACATCAGTACATGACCTCACTAATACTCAATCAAATCCTCACAGCAATGTTCAACATCAGTACATGACCTCACTAATACTCAATCAAATCCTCACAGCAATGTACAAACTTCCTATTAATGCTCTTCATTCCAGAAGAAGCGCTGGCGTCCACAAACTTTTGGCCATGCACTGTATGTTGCTTGGCAGCGCTGAGCGTATGTCCTGTAGTGGCTGGATTACGAGTGTGAATGCAGTCTAATCACAGAAAGAGGAAGAAAGCCCACCAGCTACTCCCCCTCTACACACACGCACCCACGCAAACACACAAGCTTCGTATGGTACAGGGTGTGTGAGCAGAGGGGGCTGTGGCGGGGTGTGTTTTTATTTTGCGGAGGGAAGCGGAGGAAGAGCAGACAGGAAGCGGACAGTGTGGGGACAAGATAAAAGAGGTGCTGTGCTCTTACTTTGGGCGTGGGGCAGGAGGCCGTGGAGAGGCGCGATGTGGCCTGGGCCCGAGGAGACTCCGAGGGCGTGGTGCTGAGGGACGCGGTATCCCGGGGCAAAACCTGCACTCCCCGAGAAATGATGGAGTCTGGAATCTAGAACATACACACAGGAGACACGACATTAAACATCTACTACACCCCTACACCTCCTGTAGTGTATTACAGTCTGTCAGAACGACCGTCGCCCCCTACACCTCCTGTAGTGTATTACAGTCTGTCAGAACGACCGTCGCCCCCTACACCTCCTGTAGTGTATTACAGTCTGTCAGAACGACCATCGCCCCCTACACCTCCTGTAGTGTATTACAGTCTGTCAGAACGACCGTCGCCCCCTACACCTCCTGTAGTGTATTACAGTCTGTCAGAATGACCGTCGCCCCCTACGCTTCCTGTAGTGTATTACAGTCTGTCAGCATGACCGTCGCCCCCTACGCTTCCTGTAGTGTATTACAGTCTGTCAGAATGACCGTCGCCCCCTACGCTTCCTGTAGTGTATTACAGTCTGTCAGAATGACCGTCGCCCCCTACACTTCCTGTAGTGTATTACAGTCTGTCAGAATGTCCGTCGCCCCCAACGCTTCCTGTAGTGTATTACAGTCTGTCAGAACGACCGTCGCCCCCTACACTTCCTGTAGTGTATTACAGTCTGTCAGAATGACCGTCGCCCCCTACGCTTCCTGTAGTGTATTACAGTCTGTCAGAATGACCGTCGCCCCCTACGCTTCCTGTAGTGTATTACAGTCTGTCAGAATGACCGTCGCCCCCTACGCTTCCTGTAGTGTATTACAGTCTGTCAGAATGACCGTCGCCCCCTACGCTTCCTGTAGTGTATTACAGTCTGTCAGAATGACCGTCGCCCCCTGCGCTTCCTGTAGTGTATTACAGTCTGTCAGAACGACCGTCTCCCCCTACGCTTCCTGTAGTGTATTACAGTCTGTCAGAACCACCGTCGCCCCCTACGCTTCCTGTAGTGTATTACAGTCTGTCAGAATGACCGTCGCCCCCTACGCTTCCTGTAGTGTATTACAGTCTGTCAGAATGACCGTCGCCCCCTACGCTTCCTGTAGTGTATTACAGTCTGTCAGAATGACAGTGTGGATCATATGAACATATGAACAGAGCACTAGCAGACAGGTGGGCTGGATGGTGATTGGCTGATCATACCTGTCAGTCTCTGGAGGGCGTGACAGTAAAATGATGGGGTGGATGGAGATGGTCCGGCCACAGGGGTGACTTTAGATGAATGAAAGGTGCACAGACACATGCTCAGAATATAAGAATATAAAAACAAACATGCAACAATGAAACACTAAGATGAAGGAATTTCACAGGACTGTACAAACAAATGGAGGTTCTAACATCTGCCATATCTGCCCCGTGGTTCAGAGTTCATCATATATCAACTTTCTTTCACTGAAGAGAATCCAATTAAGCAAATACCACAATAATATTGTATCTGCTCACTTATTTATTGAGGGAAATGATCCAATATTTTATATCTGTGAGGATAAGAGTATGTGAACGTTTAGCGTTAGCAGTTCATTTGAAGGTTAAATTAAACTTTTCAATCAATGGGACGTGAGGTGTGAGTGGCTGCTCTGGAATCTATCAAGGTTAGACCTTCAGAACATGTTTGTGGAAATGTATCACGGCACGATTGCTGAGGAACCCCAGAAAACAAGACTGGGTAAGTCTTACAACACCATCTCCAAAGAGTCTCCATCAATAACACCCTTAGAGTGGTCCACCAACAAAGACCACTCCAAGAGCAAGGCGTTTCAAGCCATGTTCATTTCTAAGCAGCTGAAGGTCTCTCTCACAGTGGATGTTCAGGGGTCCACCATCAGGAGAATACTAAACAACACTGGTGTGCCTGGCAGGGTTGCATGGAGAAACTCATTGCTCTCCAATAAGGACACTTGGAGTACATGGACGGGCCATCACACTATTGGAATAATGTTTTGTGGACGGATGAGACCAAAATAGATCTCTTCGTCAGGACAGACTGTGTCCTCCGGGTTGTTGTTGTCCTGAGATTCAGCTCACAGACAGATGTTCTGGACATTTCCTTTAGAGCTCTCTGGTATAATTTAGCATGTATTGTTCAGAATTGGTCAGTGATGGGGACCAGTCCTGAACCAGATGCAGCAAAACAGGCCCAAACCATGATACTACCACCACCATGTTTCACAGATGTGATAAGCTTTATATGCTAAGAACACTGAACAACTGAACAACACTGGTGTGCCTGGCAGGGTTGCATGGAGAAACAAGCCAACACACTATTGGAACAATGTTTTGTGGATGGATGAGACCAAAAAAGATCTCTTTGATTTAAATGAGAGGCGTTAGGTTTGGAGAAAGGAAAACACAACACACCAGCATACAAAGCTTATCCTATATGTGTACATGGTGGTGGCAGTATCATGGTCTGGGCCTATTTCGTTGCATCTGGGCCAGAACTGTTCACCATCACTGATCAATTCTGAATTACACCTGAGAATTCTAGCTCAATCTCAGGACAACAACCCAGAGCACACATATCGTTCTACCAAAGATGGTTAAAGTAGAATGATGTTAATGCTTTGGAATGACCTGAATCCTATAGAAATGTGGTGGAAGGACCTGAAGTAAGCAGTTCATGTGAGGAATCCCACCAGCATCCTAGATCTAAAGCTGTTTTGTGTAGAGGAACCTCCAAGCAGATGTTCAGGATGGATCTACAGTTACCGGAAATGGTTCATTGCAGTTCTTGGGGTTACAGCAGATACTAAAAGTGAAGGTTCACACACTTGTACACTTACATATATGAAATACTGGATCATCTTCCTCAATAAATGAAACACCATTGGTTCACCACTGTCTCACTGGTTCTATTGACCTTTTTCTAGAACTTCCATGAACATCTGGTTATGTTTTAAGTCGTACTGATGCAGGTAAACGTATGCGCCCCGCCTGTACACCTCTTGTCCAGTTTAGCCTTACCTTGGCGGCGATGGATGCAGCGGTGATGTGCGAGGATGAACTGTCCTCGGCAGACGCGACGCCGCTGTCCTTCTTCTCCTCCTCTTCCTCCTCGCACTGCACTCCTTTATCCTCAGTTTGGCGGTGAGGGCTGGAGGCTGGGGGCGGAGACAGGGGAGGAGGAGGAGAGGGCAGATCCTCCAGCTCGTTCACCACCTCCTTCACTTTAACCACGGCCTCACGCAGTAGGTCTATGGCGTGGGGCAGCGCTGGCAGGATGAACTGGAAACACTCCTGCAGGACACACGAGCGGAGATTTGATTCACTCTAAAGAAAAGCTCCACTCAAACTCACTACTGTGCAAAAGTCTGAGGCTTCTAAGCTGATAGTGTAAAAGTTTTAATCTGATCAATAAGTGTATGTTCAGCAACAAGAACAGCAGATCTGATCAGAACAGATGTAAATAATCAGACATACAATACAAAGTAACATGAATATCTTATTGTGAGAGAAGTAGATCAGATCTTGATCCAATTTGAAGAACAAAGTGTAGTTCCAGATTAATTAAGTACTTAATGAAGTACTGAGCAGTCAAAGCAGGTATTAGATGAGAACTGATAATAATACTGGGTTGTTTAGGAGAAGCTTGGAAAGAGTTAAATAAACACACTGACGTATGTAAAAGCTCTACTTACTAGCGGGTTATAGTGTGTAGTGTGGTTGGTATAGAGTAGTGGGTTATAGTGTATAGTGTGGTTGGTATAGAACGTAGAACGTAGAGTAGTTCTACGTTCTAATCGTAGTCCTACGTTCTACACTTTAAAGTGAGTTATAGTGTATAATGTAGTGGGTTATAGTGTATAGTGTGGTTGGTATAGTGTAGTGGGTTATAGTGTATAGTGTGGTTGGTATAGTGTAGTGGGTTATAGTGTATAGTGTGGTTGGTATAGTGTAGTGAGTTATAGTGTATAGTGTGGTTGGTATAGTGTAGTGGGTTATAGTGTATAGTGTGGTTGGTATAGTGTAGTGGGTTATAGTGTATAGTGTGGTTGGTATAGTGTAGTGGGTTATAGTGTATAGTGTGGTTGGTATAGTGTAGTGGGTTATAGTGTATAGTGTGGTTGGTATAGTGTAGTGGGTTATAGTGTATAGTGTGGTTGGTATAGTGTAGTGGGTTATAGTGTATAGTGTGGTTGGTATAGTGTAGTGGGTTATAATGTATACTGTGGTTGGTATAGTGTAGTGGGTTTTAGTGTATAGTGTGGTTGGTATAGTGTAGTAGGTTATAGTGTATGGTGTGGTTGGTATAGTGTAGTAGGTTATAGTATATAGTGTGGTTGGTATAGTGTAGTGGGTTATAGTGTATAGTGTGGTTGGTATAGTGTAGTAGGTTATAGTGTATAGTGTGGTTGGTATAGTGTAGTGAGTTATAGTGTATAGTGTGGTTGGTATAGTGTGGTGGGTTATAGTGTATATTGTGGATGGTATAGTGTGGTTGGTATAGTGTAGTGGGTTATAGTGTATAATGTGGTTGGTATAGTGTAGTGGGTTATAGTGTATAGTGTGGTTGGTATAGTGTAGTAGGTTATAGTGTATAGTGTGGTTGGTATAGTGTAGTGGGTTATAGTGTATAGTGTGGTTGGTATAGTGTAGTGGGTTATAGTGTATAGTGTGGTTGGTATAGTGTAGTGGGTTATAGTGTATAGTGTGGTTGGTATAGTGTAGTGGGTTATAGTGTATAGTGTGGTTGGTATAGTGTAGTGGGTTATAGTGTATAGTGTGGTTGGTATAGTGTAGTGGGTTATAGTGTATAGTGTGGTTGGTATAGTGTAGTGGGTTATAGTGTATAGTGTGGTTGGTATAGTGTAGTGGGTTATAGTGTATAGTGTGGTTGGTATAGTGCAGTGGGTTTTAGTGTATAGTGTGGTTGGTATAGTGTAGTAGGTTATAGTGTATGGTGTGGTTAGTATAGTGTAGTGGGTTATAGTATATAGTGTGGTTGGTATAGTGTAGTGGGTTATAGTGTATAGTGTGGTTGGTATAGTGTAGTAGGTTATAGTGTATAGTGTGGTTGGTATAGTGTAGTGGGTTATAGTGTATAGTGTGGTTGGTATAGTGTGGTGGGTTATAGTGTATATTGTGGATGGTATAGTGTGGTTGGTATAGTGTAGTGGGTTATAGTGTATAATGTGGTTGGTATAGTGTAGTGGGTTATAGTGTATAGTGTGGTTGGTATAGTGTAGTGGGTTATAGTGTATAGTGTGGTTGGTATAGTGTAGTAGGTTATAGTGTATAGTGTGGTTGGTATAGTGTAGTGGGTTATAGTGTATAGTGTGGTTGGTATAGTGTAGTGGGTTATAGTGTATAGTGTGGTTGGTATAGTGTAGTGGGTTATAGTGTATAGTGTGGTTGGTATAGTGTAGTGGGTTTTAGTGTATAGTGTGGTTGGTATAGTGTAGTAGGTTATAGTGTATGGTGTGGTTGGTATAGTGTAGTGGGTTATAGTGTATAGTGTGGTTGGTATAGTGTAGTGGGTTATAGTGTATAGTGTGGTTGGTATAGTGTAGTGGGTTATAGTATATAGTGTGGTTGGTATAGTGTAGTAGGTTATAGTGTATGGTGTGGTTGGTATAGTGTAGTGGGTTATAGTATATAGTGTGGTTGGTATAGTGTAGTGGGTTATAGTGTATAGTGTGGTTGGTATAGTGTAGTAGGTTATAGTGTATAGTGTGGTTGGTATAGTGTAGTGGGTTATAGTGTATAGTGTGGTTGGTATAGTGTGGTGGGTTATAGTGTATATTGTGGATGGTATAGTGTGGTTGGTATAGTGTAGTGGGTTATAGTGTATAATGTGGTTGGTATAGTGTAGTGGGTTATAGTGTATAGTGTGGTTGGTATAGTGTATAGTGTGGTTGGTATAGTGTAGTGGGTTATAGTGTATAGTGTGGTTGGTATAGTGTAGTGGGTTATAGTGTATAGTGTGGTTGGTATAGTGTAGTGGGTTACAGTGTATAATGTGGTTGGTATAGTGTAGTGGGTTATAGTGTATAGTGTTGTTGGTGTAGTGTAGTGGGTTATAGTGTATAGTGTGGTTGGTATAGTGTAGTGAGTTATAGTGTATAGTGTGGTTGGTATAGTGTAGTGGGTTATAGTGTATAGTGTGGTTGGTATAGTGTAGTGGGTTATAGTGTATAGTGTGGTTGGTATAGTGTAGTGGGTTATAGTGTATAGTGTGGTTGGTATAGTGTAGTGGGTTATAGTGTATAGTGTGGTTGGTATAGTGTAGTGGGTTATAGTGTATAGTGTGGTTGGTATAGTGTAGTGGGTTATAGTGTATAGTGTGGTTGGTATAGTGTAGTGGGTTATAGTGTATAGTGTGGTTGGTATAGTGTAGTGGGTTATAGTGTATAATGTGGTTGGTATAGTGTAGTGGGTTATAGTGTATAGTGTGGTTGGTATAGTGTAGTGGGTTATAGTGTATAGTGTGGTTGGTATAGTGAAGTGGGTTATAGTGTATAGTGTGGTTGGTATAGTGTAGTGGGTTATAGTGTATAGTGTGGTTGGTATAGTGTAGTGGGTTTTAGTGTATAGTGTGGTTGGTATAGTGTAGTAGGTTATAGTGTATGGTGTGGTTGGTATAGTGTAGTGGGTTATAGTGTATAGTGTGGTTGGTATAGTGTAGTGGGTTATAGTGTATAGTGTGGTTGGTATAGTGTAGTGGGTTATAGTATATAGTGTGGTTGGTATAGTGTAGTAGGTTATAGTGTATGGTGTGGTTGGTATAGTGTAGTGGGTTATAGTATATAGTGTGGTTGGTATAGTGTAGTGGGTTATAGTGTATAGTGTGGTTGGTATAGTGTAGTAGGTTATAGTGTATAGTGTGGTTGGTATAGTGTAGTGGGTTATAGTGTATAGTGTGGTTGGTATAGTGTGGTGGGTTATAGTGTATATTGTGGATGGTATAGTGTGGTTGGTATAGTGTAGTGGGTTATAGTGTATAATGTGGTTGGTATAGTGTAGTGGGTTATAGTGTATAGTGTGGTTGGTATAGTGTATAGTGTGGTTGGTATAGTGTAGTGGGTTATAGTGTATAGTGTGGTTGGTATAGTGTAGTGGGTTATAGTGTATAGTGTGGTTGGTATAGTGTAGTGGGTTACAGTGTATAATGTGGTTGGTATAGTGTAGTGGGTTATAGTGTATAGCGTTGTTGGTGTAGTGTAGTGGGTTATAGTGTATAGTGTGGTTGGTATAGTGTAGTGAGTTATAGTGTATAGTGTGGTTGGTATAGTGTAGTGGGTTATAGTGTATAGTGTGGTTGGTATAGTGTAGTGGGTTATAGTGTATAGTGTGGTTGGTATAGTGTAGTGGGTTATAGTGTATAGTGTGGTTGGTATAGTGTAGTGGGTTATAGTGTATAGTGTGGTTGGTATAGTGTAGTGGGTTATAGTGTATAGTGTGGTTGGTATAGTGTAGTGGGTTATAGTGTATAGTGTGGTTGGTATAGTGTAGTGGGTTATAGTGTATAGTGTGGTTGGTATAGTGTAGTGGGTTATAGTGTATAGTGTGGTTGGTATAGTGTAGTGGGTTATAGTGTATAGTGTGGTTGGTATAGTGTAGTGGGTTATAGTGTATAGTGTGGTTGGTATAGTGTAGTGGGTTATAGTGTATAGTGTGGTTGGTATAGTGTAGTGGGTTATAGTGTATAGTGTGGTTGGTGTAGTGTAGTGGGTTATAGTGTATAGTGTGGTTGGTGTAGTGTAGTGGGTTATAGTGTATAGTGTGGTCGGTATAGTGTAGTGGGTTATAGTGTAGTGGGTTATAGTGTATAGTGTGGTTGGTATAGTGTAGTGGGTTATAGTGTATAGTGTGGTTGGTATAGTGTAGTAGGTTATAGTGTATAGTGTGGTTGGTATAGTGTAGTGGGTTATAGTGTATAGTGTGGTTGGTATAGTGTAGTGGGTTATAGTGTATAGTGTGGTTGGTATAGTGTAGTGGGTTATAGTGTATAGTGTGGTTGGTATAGTGTAGTGGGTTATAGTGTATAATGTGGTTGGTATAGTGTAGTGGGTTATAGTGTATAGTGTGGTTGGTATAGTGTAGTGGGTTATAGTGTATAGTGTGGTTGGTATAGTGTAGTGAGTTATAGTGTATAGTGTGGTTGGTATAGTGTAGTGGGTTATAGTGTATAGTGTGGTTGGTATAGTGTAGGGGGTTATAGTGTATAGTGTGGTTGGTATAGTGTAGTGGGTTATAGTGTATAGTGTGGTTGGTATAGTGTAGTGGGTTATAGTCTATAGTGTATAGTGGTAGGTATAGTGTTACACTGGGGTTTGACTCCCCACCTGGGTAACTTAAACTTAGACACTACCTTCACCTACGTGTGTACAGGTAAACTAGTAGTTGCTTTAGATAAGCAACGTCAGCCAAATTCTGTGAACGTAAATAAATGAAAGGATGGAGAGAAGGTGAAAGTGATAAGCAGCACTGTGAACACTTCTTACTCTGCACCACTCAGAATGACCTTCTGTGCACTGTAAGCTGTACAATCTGTGTCATTCCCGTGCAACGATGTTCATACAGGCTCCTGAAAACACTACGTCCAACAACTATGTCTGAGAAATGTCTGATAAACACTCCTGCTGATCACTGCACGTACTCAAACTGAGGCGTCGGCTCAAGCGAATATTAACAACAATATCTGTTAATGACAAAAAGCCCTCGGCCTGCCAGACGTTCTAAAAGCGGACCACTGTGGTCGACTGTGTTCCCCCATGTGTGTATGGCGGGTTCCTGCCGTTTGGCCCTGGCACAGCAGTGCTGGCATTCAAACTGCCAAATCTTCTGTTCTTCGAGGAATTGAAGGGTGTAAGAAATTATTCATCTTTTTTCTTTTTTAAGCATCAGCTAATGTATATTTAATCACGGCCCCCCAAACGAGGCCTCACACCCAACGACACTCGGAGATATTTAAACTGTAACTGTGTGTGGAGACAGTTTGATAGGAGCTGATCTACACACATGCTCCGAATGTGATTCACCAGAGAGCTATTATATTATACAGCACTGTATATAAAACACATACTGTACACACAACAGAGAGAGAGAGAGAGAGAGAAAGGGAGGGAGAGAGAGAGAGAGAGAGAGAGAGAGAGAGAGGGAGAGAGAGAGAGAGAGAGGGAGGGAGAGACAGAGAGAGAGTGAGGTAGAGAGGGAGAGATAGGGAAAAGTGAGAGAGAAGTGGAAGAGAGATGAGAAGAGTGTGACAGAGAAAGGGGGGGAGGGATAGATGGTGGAAAGGAGGGAGGAAGAGGGATGGAGGGAGGGAGGGAGGGAGGAAGAGGGATGGAGGGAGGGAGGGAGGAAGAGGGATGGAGGAAGAGGGAGGGAGGAAGAGGGAGGAAGAGGGAGGGAGGAAGGGAGAAGTGAGCGAGACGTGGAGGAGAGATAGGGAAGAATATGAGAGAGAAAGAAAGTGAGAAGTGAGAGGGAAGTGGAAGAGAGATAAAGAGGAAGAAGAGATAGAATGAGAAACAGAGAGGGGGAGAGAAGTGAAAGAGGGGTGGGGGTGCAGAGAAAGGGGAAAGACATTGAAAGTGAAGAGTGAAGGAAAAAAGAGAGGTGGAGAGAGTAAGAGAGAAAAAGAAAGAAAGAAACATTCAGAAGAGAGAAAATGAAAGAGAGAGACTAGACAGACAGACAGACAGACACTGAGAAGAGATGGAAAAGAGAGAGAAGTAGACAGACAGAGAGACAGATTGAGAGATTAGGGGAGAGAGAGACTAAGAATGAGGGAAAGAAAAAAGAGAGAGAGAAGGAGAGAGGGAGAAAGACAGAGAGACAGAGGGGACAGTGAGAGAGTAAGTAAGAGGAGGTCTTTACACCTGAACAGTCGTGTCTCACCTGTGAGCCCTTCTTGCTGCCTGGCAGGTTAATGATGAGTGTTTTCCCCCGGATACCACACACCGGCCTGCAGAGAGAACAACGTCTACCATCAAATACAGCTACACACAGCGCTAATACACAAACCAACCACACAAACCAAACACACAAACCACATACTCAACACAAACCAAACACACAAACCACATACTCAACACAAACCAATCACACAAACCAAACACACAAACCACATACCCAACACAAACCAAACACACAAACCAAACACACAAACCAAACACACAAACCACATACTCAACACAAACCAAACACACAAACCACATACTCAACACAAACCACATACCCAACACAAACCAAACACACAAACCACATACCCAACACAAACCAAACACACAAACCAAACACACAAACCAAACACACAAACCAAACACACAAACCACATACTCAACACAAACCAAACACACAAACCAAACACACAAACCAACCACACAAACCAAACACACAAACCACATACTCAACACAAACCAAACACACAAACCACATACTCAACACAAACCAATCACACAAACCAAACACACAAACCACATACCCAACACAAACCAAACACACAAACCAAACACACAAACCAAACACACAAACCAAACACACAAACCACATACTCAACACAAACCAAACACACAAACCACATACTCAACACAAACCAATCACACAAACCAAACACACAAACCACATACCCAACACAAACCAAACACACAAACCAAACACACAAACCACATACCCAACACAAACCAAACACACAAACCACATACCCAACACAAACCACATACCCAACACAAACCAAACACACAAACCACATACCCAACACAAACCAAACACACAAACCACATACCCAACACAAACCACATACCCAACACAAACCACATACCCAACACAAACCAAACACATAAACCACATACCCAACACAAACCAACCACACAAACCAATCACACAAACCACATACCCAACACAAACCACATACCCAACACAAACCAACCACACAAACCAACCACACAAACCACATACCCAACACAAACCACATACCCAACACAAACCAACCACACAAACCAACCACACAAACCACATACCCAACACAAACCAAACACACAAACCACATACCCAACACAAACCAACCACACAAACCAAACACACAAGCCACATACCCAACACAAACCACATACCCAACACAAACCAACCACACAAACCACATACCCAACACAAACCAAACACACAAACCACATACCCAACACAAACCACATACCCAACACAAACCAACCACACAAACCAAACACACAAACCACATTCCCAACACAAACCAACCACACAAACCAAACACACAAACCAACCACACAAACCAACCACACAAACCACATACCCAACACAAACCAACCACACAAACCACATACCCAACACAAACCAAACACACAAACCACATACCCAACACAAACCAAAAACACAAACCACATACCCAACACAAACCACATACCCAACACAAACCACATACCCAACACAAACCAAACACATAAACCACATACCCAACACGAACCAACCACACAAACCAATCACACAAACCACATACCCAACACAAACCACATACCCAACACAAACCAACCACACAAACCACATACCCAACACAAACCAACCACACAAACCAAACACATAAACCACATACCCAACACAAACCAACCACACAAAACAAACACACAAACCAACCACACAAACCAGTACTTCTACAGGAGGTGTTTTACAGACCTGGACAGCATGCCCAGAGGGGTCACATTCAGAGAGCCCATAAGCATCGCCAGAGACATTCCTGGAGCTTCTCGCTCTATCACCTCCTTAGTGGCCTGGAGAGAGAGAGAGAGAGAGAGAGAGAGAGAGAGAGAGAGAGAGAGAGAGAGAGAGAGAGAGAGAGAGAGAGAGAGAGAGAGAGAGAGAGAGAGAGAGAGATTTTGTTTAAATTAAAAATAAACCAGCTCTAAATCACCACTAAATGGTGTGTGTTAGAAGTTTGAGGAAATCAGTACCTGTTTTATCTTCAGTACTTGTTTTATTTTCAGTTCTTGTTTTATCTTCAGTACTAGTTTTATTTTCAGTACTAGTTTTATCTTCAGTACTAGTTTTATCTTCAGTACTAGTTTTATTTTCAGTACTAGTTTTATCTTCAGTACTAGTTTTATCTTCAGTACTAGTTATATCTTCGGTACTAGTTTTATCTTCGGTACTTGTTTTATCTTCAGTACTAGTTTTATCTTCAGTACTAGTTTTATTTTCAGTACTAGTTTTATCTTCGGTACTTGTTTTATCTTCAGTACTAGTTATATCTTTGGTACTAGTTTTATCTTCGGTACTTGTTTTATCTTCAGTACTAGTTTTATCTTCAGTACTAGTTTTATTTTCAGTACTTGTTTTATCTTCAGTACTAGTTTAATCTTCAGTACTAGTTTTATTTTCAGTACTAGTTATATCTTTGGTACTAGTTTTATTTTCAGTAATAGTTTTATTTTCAGTACTAGTTTTGGTTTTTGGCAGTAGTGGTTAAGCAGATGTTAAACTCTTCTGATTTATATATACTGGAATGTAAAAAGCATCTGAAGGTGCTCAGTAAACTTTACGGGGGTTTAGAATCTAATATAACAGATTACAACATTATGTAATGAAGTATGTGGACTAAAAATATTTTACATGCAGCGCTGTGACACCTGGAGACAACATTCGAAGTAAAAACTATTTTTACAGACAGGATGTTTTTATTTACTCAGCAAAACACTTTAATATTTAATTATTCAAACAGTATTAATACAGTAAGTAACCACACAGAGGGGCGTGGTTTCAGCCAACCAGTTACAGTTTACCTGTACACAGGTAGGTGAAGGTAGTGTTACAGTTTACCTGTACACAGGTAGGTGAAGGTGGTGTTACAGTTTACCTGTACACAGGTAGGTGAAGGTGGTGTTACAGTTTATTTGTACACAGGTAGGTGAAGGTAGTGTTACAGTTTACCTGTACACAGGTAGGTGAAGGTAGTGTTACAGTTTATCTGTACACAGGTAGGTGAAGGTAGTGTTACAGTTTACCTGTACACAGGTAGGTGAAGGTAGTGTTACAGTTTATCTGTACACAGGTAGGTGAAGGTGGTGTTATAGTTTACCTGTACACAGGTAGGTGAAGGTAGTGTTACAGTTTATCTGTACACAGGTAGGTGAAGGTGGTGTTACAGTTTACCTGTACACAAGTAGGTGAAGGTGGTGTTACAATTTACCTGTACACAGGTAGGTGAAGGTAGTGTTACAGTTTACCTGTACACAGGTAGGTGAAGGTAGGGTTACAGTTTATCTGTACACAGGTAGGTGAAGGTGGTGTTACAGTTTACCTGTACACAGGTAGGTGAAGGTGGTGTTACAGAGGGGTGGGGGGGCGGGGGGCAAGGACACTGGGGGAAGACTGAAGGAAAGCAGTCTACTAGATGATATGATATAATGAATCATGAATAATATGATGAGGGACACGAGCTAACAAGATATCAAAGGTCAATTTGAACTCTTCAGCTCACTCCTAAATCCTCCAGTCAGGTGAGCTCAGTCAGGTGAGGTGTTCTATACCCTTGTTGGAGTCTCGGAGAGAGAGAGAGAGAGAGAGAGAGAGAAAGGGAGCGTATATATGTGTGAGCGTGAATGTGAAACAAAAAGCGAGGGCTTTCCTCTCCCTAGTGTGTGTTCTTTGTCCTTGAGTTGAATGACACTTCAAACAGACCACGAGAGAGGAAAAGGAACGAGGGAACAGATCAAAGGAGGAGTGCTGAGGAGGACAGTGGGTTGAGTTGCATGTGAGGGAGAGAAAGAGAGAGAGAACTTATTGTACCAGTGTCCTACTACTACACCCATCACCATAACACAGGTCAGAACTGTAACCTAATACAAAGAAATGGTGGCGTTTTCTTTTTACGACCCTTGAAGTGACTTTCATTTCAACTTCAAACCCTCCTCATCATCATTACTGCTGCTTTACCAAACACTGAGCACTCTAGCTTCACTCCAAACCATTCAAACTGAGGTCCAGGTCCATACGTAACATGACAAAACCCCACATCAACACCCCTCAGCATCAACACAGTCAGAGAACTCTTTAACCAGCCAATGGAATCCCTTACTTAGTTACTTCAACTCAAAAAAGTTTCTGCAACAGTCTACACAGTAATCACATTATTATGACCACCAGCTAATATCCAGAGTGACCGCCGTGTGCAGCACGGACAGCAGCTAGACGGACTGGGAGACTCAGTAAGGTCCTGGTAGGTGGTCACAGGTATCTGGAGGTATCATGCTGACTGCAGTGCATCCCACAGCTGCTGGAGGGAGCGTGGAGGAGGATCCATAGAGCCAACACCACCATCCAGGTGGTCCCACAGATGCTCAACTGGGTTCAAGTCTGAGGAATTAGGGGTTCAGGGTAGTACTTGGTAGTCTTGGTCAGCTCTTCCAACCAGTGTGGGACATTTCTAGTCGTGTGACGTGACACATTGTCTTGCTGGAAGATCCCTTCTGTCCCAGAGAAGATAATCAGCATGTATGGTGTACATGATCTGCAAGGATGGATTTAAACCCACATCCGTTGTGAGTGTCCAGAGAATGTCACCAAAACATTCTCCATATCAGAACGCTGCCACCTACACGCTGCCGCCATTGAGAGTAGGAAGTGGTCATAATAATGTGACTTATTTTATTTGAGGTAACAAGTTCCCTCTAAGATTGTGGGTAGACTTAACATATCAGGCTTTTAAGGATTGGCAGCACGGTCCAGGTTGGATTCCCGGTCCGGGTGGTTCTGTGTGGAGTGTATATGGTCTCTCTGTGTTTGAGTGGGTTCCTCCGGGTACTCCGGTTTCCTCCCACAGTCCAAACACATGCATATTAGGTTGATTGCTCACTCTAAATTGGTGTGTGTGTGTGAGTAACTATGTGTTGGCCATACGATGGACTGGCGACCTGTCAATGGTGTACCCCACCTTTGCCCAATGACACTGGGATTGGCTCCAGCCCCCCTGTGACCCCGACTAGCTGGATAAAGCGGAAAATATTGGATGGATGGGCTTAAAGTGTATATTTGTTTTGGGGATTTGGAGACCTCTCTGGTGGAAATGTGTAACTGCAAGCAATGTGCAGAAAACAAATCCAGATATCATTATCATAATCATACATACAATACAAAGTAACATGAATATGTTATTGTGAGAGAAGTAGATCAGATCTTGATCCAGTTTGAAGAACAAAGTTAGGTTCCAGATTTCTCCTGGACGCCCCAGACATTGTATGAATGTGTTCAGTTCCTTCAGCAGCAAATCTTGATTTATCTTAATGAAGAACTGAGCAGTCAAAGCAGGTATTAGATGAGAACTGATAATAATACTGGGTTGTTTAGGAGAAGCTTGGAAAGGGTTAAATAAACACACTATGTATGTATGTAAAAGCACCACTTACTCTATTAATACTGTTTAATATTTAATAATAAAGTGTTTACTGGGTAAATAAAAGCTTCCTGTCTGGAAAATATAGCTTTTTAATATAATAATGTCCCCGAGTGACTAAAACTCTTACGCAGTACTCTACCTCGTGTTTGGCAGCATTTCACACCAAAGCACTACTAACTGCTAGCCTACCTCAGGTGTGACGTCGCGGGGGGCGAAGCCGGTGCCCCCGGTGGTCAGGATGAGGTTCAGCTCCTTCTCATCGCACCAGTCCACCAGCGTCTCCTGAGGGACGGAATCAGAGGAAGAGTGGAATCTGTGTTATTGGCCCAGTAAGATCTCACTTGGCAGCAGCTCACGCTGAGTCTCGTATAGTAAACAAACGGAACAAAGGAAGAAAAATCTGGAGCTCGCACACTCACCTTGATCTCGTCGATTTCATCTGGGACAATTTTATAGGCTGAGATGGTTCCTCCTAGCCTGGAAAACACAATCAGCCACATTCAGAGCCGGGAATTCCGGAATTACTGAAGAAGCGAGTCACACCGTAACAAACAGCTGGAATGAAAATGTCATGAGCAGATGTTTTCACCATGAAAAGTCTGCTTCACATGTTATTGGGCCGTCGTGAGCTGGACCTTGATTGGAAGGTTGGTGGTTTTAATATTAATTTTAATTATTTTTGTGTATATATAGAAGTTTAATATATAATGTGGAATAAATTCTCTTGTCTTCTCATCTACAGGCAGGTTTATTTTATTTGGATCCTCATTATCTCCTACAATGATAGCAGCTATTCTTCCTTGGGTCCAACAGACAAAGATCACAACAACTAACAAACACACATAAGTAGAGATGGAAGGACCAATCGGTATCGGCCGATTTTTAATTAAAATATGTGATCGTGATCGGCCGATATATCTCCAATTTAGCTGATCTCGAGAGCCAATAGATGGTGTTAAACAATTAAGCTTAATTTCTGTATTTCCAGCTAGTGTTTCATCCAGAAAGAGGAGCCCTCCAGCCAGCTCCCGGCAATTCCTATCTGAACCACTAGGTGGAAATACACACCCTTTCATTTTCCACACACTGACTAAAGCAGCGGCTTTATAAAACAGTTTACGGCGTTCACCGTATGTGACTCAGACTCATCCAGGACGTTTTTAAAATTAGTAAAATCAGTGTGTCTCATGAGAGAACTAAGATAAAGATATTTAACTATTAATCTGATACAGCACTACACGCAGCTGAATACAGTGAGTATCAGTAAACAGCAGAGCTAGAACACACACAGCTAACACAAAACAAACAACCCAGAACACCTACAGACCAGATCTGACCGGTACAAACAGAACAGCAGCAACAATTTAATATTCTACATTTAATGATTACAGATTTAGTTTAAAATAACAGAGTCTGAGTTTAATGACTGCAGTTTTTACTGTATTTATTTAATTATCTTTTTTAGTTTTAAATTAAGGGTCTAAATGTAATGATTGCAGTATTTGGGGATATTTGTTTGATTTACTTTGTTTATTTACTGTTAATTTAGTTAAAAATATTATGCTGTTTCATATGAGCTCATTAAAAATGGTAATAAACTAGTTTAGATCATGTTTCATGACTTGCTTGTGCTAATAACTACTTGTAGCCCTGCCGTGGCGTATAGCCCCGCCCTCGATCGGTATCGGCTTTCGGCCAATCGCGCTGAAAGGTGATCGGCGATCGGAATCGGCCTGAATTGGAATCTCTACACATAAGCATTATATATACACAACAATAATGATAAAAAAGCATACTCTGTGTTTACTCACATTCTGCAATTAGGAAAAATCCTCCACTTAAAACAACTTTGTTAATAATGTAGACTATAATTACTAATACAATTCAATTAATACAATGAAAATTTCTGTTATTTCTGTATAAACTGCAGTTTGAGTATGAAACTATTAATCTTTCTACTCTAGCCAGATGTGTAAATAAAAATGATTGTGTTGGTATAATAAAATAAATACAAAAATAAAAAAATAAACACAAATAAATATATATTTTTGAACAGATCAAATATGAGAGCAGATAAACACTGATATCAGAGAACTACAGTATGTGATACACAATCAGACCTTGTGTGTAGATTATAACCTTTAAATCTAAACTGTATCACTTCTGGCTATATATATATATATATATATATATATATATATATATATATATATATATATATATATATATATATATATATATATATAAATATATATATATATATATATATATATATATATATATATACAAATATTATCAAGAAGACAAACGATTCCATACTTTTGAATAGAAGTGAAATAAAATGAAATGAAATAAAATCCCATATAAATCCCAAAAATCAAACACTGAGAGTCTACCAAGCAAATAAATAAATGAATAATACAAAGAATATCCAGGTCCAGGTGGCCCCCTGGTGGCTTGGGGGACCTATGTAACTGCTAAGACTGCTCATAGCAAGAATCAGTGTGCTCAGCCTCCCACAGACCAGGACTCAAGTGAGTGCTGTGGTGCCCTCTAGTGGCCACATCAATCATCCAGATAGAGAGAGAGAGAGAGAGAGAGAGAGAGAGAGAGAGAGAGAGAGAGAGAGAGAGAGAAAGAGAGAGAGAGAGAGAGAGAGATAGAGAGAAAGAGAGAGAGAGAGAGAGAGAGAGAGAGAGAAAGAGAGAGAGAGAGAGAGAGAGAGAGAGAGAGAGAGAGAGAGAGAAAGAAAGAGAGAGAGAGAGAGAGAGAGAGAGAAAGAGGGCGAGAGAGTGAGAGAACAGAAGAGTGAGCGAGTAAAGGAAGCACGCCGGGCAGAAGGTGAAGAGAGGCGCAGACAGTTCTTATGTAAGGATTTTTTTGTGTGCTCTATTTTTAGGATGCATCGCGTTTCTGTTCTACGACAGCAGCTGGAAAGTCTCCCCAGAGGGGCAAAAAAACTACAGCAGCACCCCAAATACCCCCACTAACCCCCCCGAATGATCACTGGAAGCATGAGTGATGGACGGGGCGGTATCACTTAATCATTATCGTGTAAACAGAGTCAGCCACAGTGTGTGGAATATTGAGTCAGATCTGTTCACAATGGTGGTGAATGGAACCAGACGTCCAGACGTGTTATTAAATAAAGTGGTTATGAATACACTGTCTGATGTCTGAGATGCTGTTTTATGATAGTTCTGAAGAGATTTTGTCCAGAAAGTCTATTAAAGAGCCTTTCAGTGTTTTGTGGGCGGAGCTTAACTGGTAACTATTAGCATCAGGTGTATCAGGATGAGCTGGATTCCTTATCCAGTTATTCTGATGGTTGGATCCTGGACCTGACAGTGAGAGCAGAAAACCTCACCCTAGCTTATAAGTCACATCCTGTCTTCTGCAAAGTGGGCAAAGTTACAGGGTGCAGCCACAGTTGCCTACTTCCCTACTGCTCAGTAGGCGAGCGGGGCTGGTATGGAACACTCAGTAGTCATGTAGCAGTATGTGAACGTTACCAGGATGGCCTCCTGAATCGGGAGATATTTTTAAGCAGGCATCCTCAGCACACTGTGTTATCCCATGATTCAGCTGGAGCTGCGGATGAGTTCAAAGCAGTGGGGATAAAATTGTTGGAAAGCGGAACGTCGGCTGCGTGTATGTAGCTACTGCTGCTGAACTGCTGCTACAGGAGTTACTTCTGAGGTAGAACATTAGTAAGTTCTCCTGATTCGTCTTCTCTGAGCTACAGCTCAACACCGTCTGAGTACAGAATCAGACACAAATGCAGCTCAGTGTCACAAACAGAATCTAAATCTATCAGTAAATGGGGCTTTTAATGAATAGTGGGACATGTACGGTGGTCTTTACCAATTTAGTACCTAGTGAATTAGTAGGTGATTGGGTCTTTGTGTACCGTGTAAGGAAACATTTGAGGCATATGCATCTCTTGGTCACGTCTAGGACACTGAAGAGTGAGAGAGTCAGTGACGGAGAGAGTCAGTGCATCACGGCTATGAGGCTGCCTGGACTAGATGCTTCAGCAATACTGTATCATAGCTATGAGGCTGCCTGGACTAGATGCTTCAGCAATAGTGTATCATAGCTATGAGGCAGCCTGGACTAGACGCTTCAGCAATAGTGTATCTCAGCTATGAGGCTGTCTGGACTAGATGCTTCAGCAATAGGGTATCTTAGCTATGAGGCTGCCTGGACTAGATGCTTCAGCAATAGTGTATCTCAGCTACGAGGCTGCCTGGACTAGATGCTTCAGCAAGAGTGTATCTCAGCTATGAGGCTGTCTGGACTAGATGCTCCAGCAAGAGTGTATCTCAGCTATGAGGCTGCCTGGACTAGATGCTTCAGCTATAGTGTATCTCAGCTATGAGGCTGTCTGGACTAGATGCTCCAGCAATAGTGTATCTCAGCTATGAGGCTGTCTGGACTAGATGCTTCAGCAAGAGTGTATCTCAGCTATGAGGCTGTCTGGACTAGATGCTCCAGCAAGAGTGTATCTCAGCTATGAGGCTGCCTGGACTAGATGCTTCAGCTATAGTGTATCTCAGCTATGAGGCTGTCTGGACTAGATACTCCAGCAATAGTGTATCTCAGCTATGAGGCTGTCTGGACTAGATGCTTCAGCAAGAGTGTATCTCAGCTATGAGGCTGCCTGGACTAGATGCTCCAGCAATAGTGTATCTCAGCTATGAGGCTGCCTGGACTAGATGCTTCAGTGACAGTGTATCTCAGCTATGAGGCTGCCTGGACTAGATGCTTCAGCACTAGTGTATCTCAGCTATGAGGCTGTCTGGACTAGATGCTTCAGCACTAGTGTATCTCAGCTATGAGGCTGCCTGTACTAGATGCTTCAGCTATAGTGTATCTCAGCTATGAGGCTGTCTGGACTAGATGCTTCAGCACTAGTGTATCTCAGCTATGAGGCTGCATGGATTGGACGCTACCTGAGACGGCAGCTGGGGTGACAATGCATTGCAGCAATGAAGCTGCCTGGACTGGTGGATACCACCAGCATGACGCTCTGCAGCTGGAGAGTGAAGCCTCTTTGCTGGACTTGCTAAGTGACTCTTTATGGGGGTCTGGGGTCCGCTAGCTGTGGGAACTGGAATGTGTGTTCATGTATTGTTGATTATAGATATTGTTACTTTTGAGAAATGTTTGACTGGAAAGTATCCTTCAGCTGTAGACGCTACATAAATGGAAGTGATGATGATGATGATGATGATTGCTTTGACTAAACTATAATATCAGAGGTGAGGAAAGTCCAGAAAAGCAGCTCTGTATCTTGCGTCTGGTCATAGAGGAATATAGTGCAGCACGATTGAAGCCAACATCACGTCAGTGTAGAAAAATAGCTACTGGGAAATTAGAGAACGATACTGGGAAAGCATTACTGGCTGGAATCTTGGAAGAAACGTTCCGTGGCAGTAATACAGTTCAGTCCAGTGCCAGCAGAGAACAACTACAGTAAATCTGAAGTTACAAGGTAGAGCACTTAGAGCTGGCCATCGCTCCCAAGGAGTTGGATAAAAAAAACTGGATAAAATGGCTCTACATAACGTTTGGGCCACTGACCCCTCAGAGCAGAGATCAGCTATTACATAAATACTCACACCAGCCTGTTCACACCAACAATCACACCACAGTCTCAATCACCACAGTCTCGAATGTGGGTGTAAACGTTAACTACACAGGTAGTGTTCATCAGTAATAGCAGAAACTGAGTTTAGCTGCTGCGTTCTGGACCACCTGGACTGTTTTCTTAGGAACTCCAGTAAGAGACCATTACAATGATCAACTCTGACCATTAAAGTCATCAACTCTGACCATTAAAGTCATCAACTCTGACCATTACAGTGATCAACTCTGACCATTACAGTGATAAACTCTGACCATTACAGTGATAAACTCTGACCATTACAGTAATCAACTCTGACCATTACAGTAACCAACTCTGACCATTACAATGATCAACTCTGAACATTACAGTGATCAACTGTGACCATTACAGTGATCAACTCTGAACATTACAGTGATCAACTGTGACCATTACAGTGATCAACTCTGACCATTACAGTGATCAACTGTGACCATTACAGTGATCAACTCTGACATTACAGTGATCAACTCTGAACATTACAGTGATCAACTGTGACCATTACAGTGATCAACTCTGACTATTACAGTGATCAACTCTGACTATTACAGTGATCAACTCTGACCATTACAGTGATCAACTCTGACCATTACAGTGATCAACTCTGACCATTACAGTGATCAACTCGGAACATTACAGTGATCAACTCTGAACATTACAGTGATCAACTCTGACCATTACAATGATCACCTCTGACCATTACAGTGATCAAGTCTGACTATTACAGTGATGAACTCTGACCATTACAATGATCAACTCTGACCATTACAGTGATCAACACTGACTATAACAGTGATCAACTCTGACCATTACAGTGATCAACTCTGACTATTACAGTGATCAACTCTGACCATCACAGTCATCAACTCTGACCATTACAGTGATCAACTCTGACCATCACAGTCATCAACTCTGACATTACAGTGATCAACTCTGACTATTACAGTGATAAACTCTGACCATTACAGTGATCAACTCTGACCATTACAGTGATCAACTCTGACCATTACAGTGATCAACTCTGACTATTACAGTGATCAACACTGACTATAACAGTGATCAACTCTGACCATTACAGTGATCAACTCTGACTATTACAGTGATCAACTCTGACCATCACAGTCATCAACTCTGACCATTACAGTGATCAACTCTGACCATCACAGTCATCAACTCTGACATTACAGTGATCAACTCTGACTATTACAGTGATTAACTCGGAACATTACAGTGATCAACTCGGAACATTACAGTGATCAACTCTGACCATTACAATGATCACCTCTGACCATTACAGTGATCAACTCTGACTATTACAGTGATAAACTCTGAACATTACAGTGATCACCTCTGACCATTACAGTGATCAACTCTGACCATTACAGTGATCAACTCTGACCATTACAGCGATCACCTCTGACCATTACAGTGATCAACTCTGACTATTACAGTGATCAACTCTGACTATTACAGTGATCAACTCAATTACAGTGATCAACTCTGACCATTACAGCGATCACCTCTGACCATTACAGTGATCAACTCTGACTATTACAGTGATCAACTCTGACTATTACAGTGATCAACTCTGACTATTACAGTGATCAACTCAATTACAGTGATCACCTCTGACCATTACAGTGATCAACTCTGACTATTACAGTGATCAACTCTATTACAGTGATCACCTCTGACCATTACAGTGATCAACTCTGACCATTACAGTGATCAACTCTGACCATTACAGTGATCAACTCTGACTATTACAGTGATCAACTCTATTACAGTGATCACCTCTGACCATTACAGTGATCAACTCTATTACAGTGATAACATGCCTCCCAATTACATCACCTGGAGGTAACATGTACAAGGAGATGAGCACTAAGTATTGTGTCTTGTGCTGACTGTGATGCTACTCTCTGTCTCTGTCTCTCTCTCTCTCTCTCTCTCTCTTTCTCTCTCTCTCCTTCTGATTCTTATTTGTTTCTTTCTCAGTTCAAATGACAGGACGCTGAGCACAAATAACTTGGGTTTGTTCCCCTCGTTTCCAAGGAAACCACTTCAGGTTGCAGCCTGTAGTTGCAGAGAGTGTATGCATATGATTGTTTGCCTGTATGTGTGTGTGTGTGTGTTTGTGTGTGTGTATTTGGGAAGCTGCTGCGCTCCCTGTTTTGTTAAGTGAGCGCCTCTGTGGCAGGAGGGTGGGCTGCTTTTCTATTTTGAGTACAATGGGTTCCTGTGAGTGCTAGTAATGCTGTGTTTCATGAACAGATGCTGGATTTGGGCTCCTTTGAATGCATGAGTACACACAGTACACACACCAAGACACGGATCTGGATCCCGCAGCATGTGCTTCCCTCGGATCAGTTGAACCGGCTCGGAGCCTTCCTGAGATATCAAGGCTGTCACTTTTAAAGGGGCCATGTCCTGATTTCCCCCCTGAGGTCCAATCATAACGCTTATATGAGATTATTGACTTGAATGAAACAGTATTTAATATTTAAACGACCTCTGAGAGTTCAGTACTCAGACTGTAAACCTGTAAAAACCCTGTTATATAGTGTAATAGTGAGAGTTCAGTACTCAGACGGTAAACCTGTAATAACACTGTTATATAGTGTAATAGTGAGAGTTCAGTACTCAGACAGTAAACCTGTAGTAACGTTATATAGTGTAATAGTGAGAGTTCAGTACTCAGACTGTAAACCTGTAATAACACTGTTATATAGTGTAATAGTGAGAGTTCAGTACTCAGACGGTAAACCTGTAATAACACTGTTATATAGTGTAATAGTGAGAGTTCAGTACTCAGACGGTAAACCTGTAATAACACTGTTATATAGTGTAATAGTGAGAGTTCAGTACTCAGACAGTAAACCTGTAGTAACGTTATATAGTGTAATAGTGAGAGTTCAGTACTCAGACTGTAAACCTGTAATAACACTGTTATATAGTGTAATAGCGAGAGTTTAGTACTCAGACTGTAAACCTGTAAAAACCCTGTTATATAGTGTAATAGTGAGAGTTCAGTACTCAGACTGTAAACCTGTAGTAACGTTATATAGTGTAATAGTGAGAGTTCAGTACTCAGAATGTAAACCTGTAAAAACCCTGTTATATAGTGTAATAGCGAGAGTTCAGTACTCATGCTGTAAACCTGTAATAACACTGTTATATAGTGTAATAGCGAGAGTTCAGTACTCAGACTGTAAACATGTAATAACACTGTTATATAGTGTAATAGTGAGAGTTCAGTACTCAGACTGTAAACCTGTAATAACACTGTTATGTAGTGTAACAGTGAGAGTTCAGTACTCAGACAGTAAACCGGTAATAACACTGCTATATAGTGTAATAGCGAGAGTTTAGTACTCAGACTGTAAACCTGTAAAAACCCTGTTATATAGTGTAATAGTGAGAG
>CM038707.1:47455738-47515738 GCA_021613375.1 Megaleporinus macrocephalus | reverse complement strand
GTAATAGGGGGGTTGAAACGGGTACAATGGAGTTTGAACGCAAGCCGGCTCCTCCGGCCGCGCCTGTTCCGGATTTGGTACCGCGTGTGGCTTTTCTGACAACGTGTTAACGCGAGTGAACCTGCACTGCCCGTTACACATGTGGGGGCACCTAGCTGTGTGTTTACATGTTGTTCCACAGCGTGAGCAGGTTTATTCACACTACATGTCAAAACACTCTCAGTCACCCAGCACTGCTTCTCACGTGAAGGGTTTTAATAGAGCTGGTCCCTCTGCGCTGCAGGAACTGCCCCTACTCCTCAGGCAAGGCTTTACAGTACATACATCCTGGAAACTTGCTGTGAGGATCTGATAGAAGTCAGGTACTGACGCGGGACGATCGGTTCTGTATGTCAGTGTATATGTGGGACAGTAGCGAACCATGACCCTTAAGCCTCGCCCCCCTCCGATGCCTTGCTTTTAAACCCATTAGCACATTAACAGTTCTTTATCAGTGGAGATCAATACCAAACCTGACAGTCGGGCCTAATAAAGTGGCCAGTTATTAAAAGTACAAAGTAGGCGTTTTTAATAAAGTGGCCAGTTATTGAAAGTACAAAGTAGGTGTTTCTAATAAAGTGGCCAGTTATTGAAAGTACAAAGTAGGCGTTTCTAATAAAGTGGCCAGTTATTGAAAGTACAAAGTAGGCGTTTTTAATAAAGTGGCCAGGTATTGAAAGTACAAAGTAGGCGTTTCTAATAAAGTGGCCAGTTATTAAAAGTACAAAGTAGGCGTTTCTAATAAAGTGGCCAGTTATTGAAAGTACAAAGTAGGCGTTTTTAATAAAGTGGCCAGGTATTGAAAGTACAAAGTAGGTGTTTCTAATAAAGTGGCCAGTTATTAAAAGTACAAAGTTGGCATTTCTAATAAAGTGGCCAGTTATTAAAAGTACAAAGTAGGCTTTTCAAATAAAGTGGCCAGTTATTAAAAGTACAAAGTAGGCGTTTCTAATAAAGTGGCCAGTTGTTAAAAGTACAAAGTAGGCGTTTCTAATAAAGTGGCCAGTCATTGAAAGTACAAAGTAGTTGTTTCTAATAAAGTGGCCAGTTATTGAAAGTACAAAGTAGGCGTTTTTAATAAAGTGGCCAGTTATTAAAAGTACAAAGTAGGCGTTTCTAATAAAGTGGCCAGTTATTGAAAGTACAAAGTAGGCATTTCTAATAAAGTGGCCAGTTATTGAAAGTACAAAGTAGGTGTTTCTAATAAAGTGGCCAGTTATTGAAAGTACAAAGAAAGTGTTTCTAATAAAGTGGCCAGTTATTGAAAGTACAAAGAAGGTGTTTCTAATAAAGTGGCCAGTTATTGAAAGTACAAAGAAAGTGTTTCTAATAAAGTGGCCAGTTATTAAAAGTACAAAGTAGGTGTTTCTAATAAAGTGGCCAGTTATTAAAAGTACAAAGCAGGCGTTTCTAATAAAGTGGCCAGTTGTTAAAAGTACAAAGTAGGCGTTTCTAATAAAGTGGCCTGTTATTAAAAGTACAAAGTAGGTGTTTCTAATAAAGTGGCCAGTTATTGAAAGTACAAAGTAGGTGTTTCTAATAAAGTGGCCAGTTATTGAAAGTACAAAGAAAGTGTTTCTAATAAAGTGGCCAGTTATTGAAAATACAAAGAAGGTGTTTCTAATAAAGTGGCCAGTTATTGAAAGTACAAAGAAAGTGTTTCTAATAAAGTGGCCAGTTATTAAAAGTACAAAGTAGGCTTTTCTAATAAAGTGGCCAGTTATTAAAAGTACAAAGCAGGCGTTTCTAATAAAGTGGCCAGTTGTTAAAAGTACAAAGTAGGCGTTTCTAATAAAGTGGCCTGTTATTAAAAGTACAAAGTAGGTGTTTCTAATAAAGTGGCCAGTCATTGAAAGTACAAAGTAGTTGTTTCTAATAAAGTGGCCAGTTACTGAAAGTACAAAGTAGGCGTTTCTAATAAAGTGGCCACGTATTGAAAGTACAAAATAGGCGTTTTTAATAAAGTGGCCAGTTATTAAAAGTACAAAGTAGGCGTTTCTAATAAAATGGCCAGGTATTGAAAGTACAAAGTAGGCGTTTCTAATAAAGTGGCCAGTTATTAAAAGTACAAAGTAGTTGTTTCTAATAAAGTGGCCAGTTATTGAAAGTACAAAGTAGGCGTTTCTAATAAAATGGCCAGGTATTGAAAGTACAAACTAGGCGTTTCTAATAAAGTGGCCAGTTATTAAAAGTACAAAGTAGTTGTTTCTAATAAAGTGGCCAGTTATTGAAAGTACAAAGTAGGCGTTTCTAATAAAGTGGCCAGTTATTGAAAGTACAAAGTAGGCAAACTGTAAGTAGATTAAATAAAATTATATATATATCTGTGTGTGTGTGTGTGTGTGTGTGTGTGTGTGTGTGTGTGTGTGTGTTAAGAATATTCTAGCCCCTCTGAGGGCGTAGAGGGCCATGACGGTTCCCCACTGATGTGCGAGAACTTACAGTGATGGGTCGTGCACTAGGTCTTTGAGGTTGATGCCGCTGCGATCCTCAGCAAGGTTCCGAAAGCAGCTGTCACTCACTGCAAAACAACAACACAATAAAAACATTAGAGATAAACATGCTGGAGAACATATACCCATCCATTATCTTCCACTGTATCCCACTAGTCGGGGTCATGGTGGGGCTGGAGCCCATCCCAGCGTCATTGGGTAAATGTGTGGTACACCATGGACAGGTCATCAGTCCACTGCATGGCCAACACACACACACACACACTCACTCACTCACGGGCAGTTTAGAGTGAGGATCCTAACATACACGTGTTTGGACTGTGGGAGGAAAGAGAGAGAGATGGAGATAGAGAGAGAGAGATGGAGATAGAGAAAGAGAGAAAGAGAGATGGAGATAGAGAAAGAGAGAGAGATGGAGATAGAGAAAGAGAGAGAGAGATGGAGATGGAGAAACAGAGATGGAGATAGAGAGAGAGAAAGAGAGATGGAGATGGAGAAACAGAGATGGAGATAGAGAGAGAGAAAGAGAGATGGAGATAGAGAAAGAGAGATGAAGATAGAGAAAGAGAGAGATGGAGATAGAGAAAGAGAAAGAGAGATGGAGATAGAGAGAGAGAAAGAGAGATGAAGATAGAGAAAGAGAGAGAGAGACATAGATAGAAAAGAGAGAAAGAGAGATATAGATAGAAAAGAGAGAGAGAGAGATGGAGATAGAGAGAGAGAAAGAGAGATGAAGATAGAGAAAGAGAGAGAGATGGAGATAGAGAAAGAGAGAAAGAGAGATATAGATAGAGAAAGAGAGAGAGAGAGAGATGGAGATAGAGAAAGAGAGAGAGAGATGGAGATAGAGAAAGAGAGAGAGAGATGGAGATAGAGAAAGAGAGAGAGAGATGGAAAGAGAGAGACATAGAAAGAGGGAGAAATAGAGAGGGAGGTGGAGAGATCTCTCTCACTCACTCATCTCTCACTTACTCAATCATCTCACTCCTCTCTCTCTGACCTCTCTCACTCACTCACTCATCACTCTCTCATTTACTCACTCAATAATCTCACTCCTCTCTCTCTCACCTTTCTCACTCACTCAGTCACTCACTCACTCACTCACTCAAACACTCACTCATCTCTCTCTCTCACTCACTCACTCACTCCTCTCTCTCACTCACTCACTCACTCCCTCACTCATCTCTTTCTCTCACTCCAACACTCACTCACTCACTCATTCTCTCACTCACTCACTCAAACACTCACTCATCTCTCTCTCACTCACTCCTCTCTCTCACCTCTCTTACTCACTCATCTCTTTCTCTCACTCACTCATCTCTTTCTCTCACTCACTCCTCTTTCTTACCTCTCTTACACACTCACTCACTCATCTCTTTCTCTCACTCAAACACTCACTCACTCACTCACTCATCTCTCTCTCACTCACTCACTCAATCATTTCTCTCTTACCTCTCTCACTTACTCCTTTCTCTCTTACTCACACATACACTCACACACTCATGTCTCTCACTCACTCACTCCTCTCTCTCTCTCAATAATTCACTCACTCACTCCTCTTTCTCTCACTCACTCATCTCTCACTCACATCTCTCACTCACTCACTAACTCACTCACTCACTCACTCACTCATCTCTCCCGCCCCCCTTTTTCCCTGTTTACTCTTCCTTTCTTTTTTCTCTCTCTCTCTCTCACTCATCTCTCTCTCCTCTGTTTCTCTATCACCCTTCCTTTCCCTTTTCCTCTCACCTTCCTCACTCTCATGCTCTTTTTTCACTCCCTTCTGTCCTCTCACCCTCCCTCTCACAATCTTCCCTCCCTTCTTTTCTCTCCCCATCTCTCTCTCCTTTCTCACTCTCATGTTAACCCCCTCAGCTAAAAATAGCCTGTACGCTCTGTTCCCCCTTTAAGAAGGCAAGAAACGTCGTGAACCGATCGGCCTCGCACAATCAGGCCGTGTGTGCGTGCGTGTGTGTGTGTGTGTGTGTGCATGCGTGGGGGAACTCCTAACAATGTTCCTCTGAACAGCAGTAGTAATTGTGCAGAAGAATAGCGTGGGAGTGCAGGAGAGATGGAGTGTGAGGGGGGGGGGTATAAAAACGAGTGCCGCACTGGAGTGTGTGTGTGTGTGTGTGCACTAGAAACATTCTTCAAAGGAATATTAATGTGGTCCTGTGCAGGAGCACAGCGCATGACAGAAGATGGAGAAGAAGAGAGGAATAGATGAGTAGATGAATGCAGTCGTGCTGCGCAGTCCATCATTGAGCAGCTGTGGATTTCCCCCCGCTGCCTTCTGCTGAATAAATACCTCACAATTAGCTCCGCTGATGGGATTATACTCACATGCACACGGGCTGTGTCCCCTTTAATTCACTGTCTTTCTCCAGAACCCGGCCACTAAACAGCACCAGCCCGCCTCACGACGGGCCTGAACGGGCCCAACACAACCCCGTCCCACTTTAGAACAAGTGAGTGTAATAACTGTGTAGTTACATATGAACAACCATCCAACTACTGATACAGACGGATTACAGCAGTACCGCTTATGTTATTACACACACACACACACACACACACACACACACACACACATACATACACACAGACACACACACACATACACACACATACACACACATACACACAAACATACACACACACAGATACACATATATACATACATACACATGCATACACATATATACATATACACACATACACACACATACATACACACACACACACACACACACACATATATATACATACACACACACACACATATATATATATATATACATACACACACACAGATACATACATACACACAGACACACACACACATACACACACATACACACAAACATACACACACACAGATACACATATATACATACATACACATGCATACACATATATACATATACACACATACACACACATACATACACACATATATACACACACACACACACACACATATATATATATATACATACACACACACACATACATATATATATATATATATATATATATATATATATATATATATATATATATATATATATATATACATACACACACAGATACATACATACACATATATACACACACACATATATACATACACACACATGCATACACATATATACATATATACATACACACACACATACATATACATATACACACATACACATATATATACACACACACATATATACATACACACACATGCATACACATATATACATATATACATACACACACACACATATACATATACACACATACACATATATATACACACACACAGATACATGCATACACATATATACACACATATATACACATATACATACACACATACATATATATACACACACACATGTATACATACACACACACACATATACATACACACACACACATACATATATATATATATATATATATATATATATATATATATATATATATATATATATATATATATATATATATATATATATACACACACATACATATATATACATACATACACATACACACACATGTGGTTGTTGTAGCAACTTTCTGTGATGATAGCGTTTGAACCACAAAAGATATTGCAAGTCTGATTGCATCAATTGATTTCTGACACAGTTCTGGTCTTCTTTGATCTGCTACACCACCACCTTCCCATTGGAAATTTCCCAGTATTCCCAAAATTAAAACCTCTGATGAAACTAATTAGCTCAGAAAAGCGACTACAGTGCTGGGTGTATGTGTAAGTACTGCATCAAACTGCATCCTGGATTATCTTCTGCAGTAACTCTCCTCCCTCTCTTTTCCTTCCTCCCTCCCTCCTCCCTTTTCTGTCTCTTTCCTCCATCCAGACTGCAAATCTATTAGTTTTAGGTTTTAGTTTACTTTAGTGTTAGTATTGGAAGTGTTTCATATTTGTATTGTTTTAGTCTGCCTATGTCACTATTACTGTTCTAGCAACTGTTGTTCTCTATAGTCTTTTTTTTCTTCCCCTACTCAGTTTATTCATTTTTATTTCTAATCCCCTTAAAAGAGCAAGATTTCTAGTTGAAAACATTCCAAAATGAACTACACTGATCAACAGAATATAAATAAATAACAGTTTTGATGGTATATTGTCACTATCCATTAAAAAACATTCATCTCCACTAGAGTAACTTTACAGGAGAAACAAAACATACTTTACTTTCAGTGTAAGTCAATGTAAAGAGATTTATTACAAGTGATTTTGGAGCATTTCCATTGGTCCATTTATGAGCACTACCCCACCGTACTAACCACCGTACTAACCACTACACCACCATACTAACCACTACAGCACCATACTAACCACTACACCACCATACTGACCACTACACCACCATACTAACCACTACACCACCATACTAACCACTACACCACCATACTGACCACTACACCACCGTACTAACCACTACACCACCGTACTAACCACTAAACCACCATACTAACCACTACACCACCATACTGACCACTACACCACCGTACTAACCACTACACCACCATACTGACCACTACACCACCATACTAACCACTACACCACCGTACTAACTACTACACCACCGTACTAACCACTACACCACCATACTAACCACTACACCACCTTACTAACCACTACACCACCTTACTAACCACTACACCACCATACTAACCACTACACCACCATACTGACCACTACACCACCTTACTAACCACTACACCACCATACTAACCACTACACCACCATACTAACCACTACACCACCGTACTAACCACTACACCACCATACTAACCACTACACCACCATACTAACCACTACACCACCATACTAACCACTACACCACCATACTAACCACTACACCACCGTACTAACCACTACACCACCATACTAACCACTACACCACCATACTAACCACTACACCACCGTACTAACCACTACACCACCGTACTAACCACTACACCACCGTACTAACCACTACACCACCATACTAACCACTACACCACCGTGCTAACCATTACACCACCGTACTAACCACTACACCACCGTACTGACCACTACACCACCATACTGACCACTACACCACCATACTAACCACTACACCACCGTACTAACCACTACACCACCGTACTAACCACTACACCACCATACAAACCACTACACCACCATACTAACCACTACACCACCGTACTAACCACTACAATATATATATATATATAATTACATGTACCTGTAACACTGTTGCTGCTTGTGTTACTACACATTTATTACTGACAGAACATAAAGTAGGACAACACTATCCATACAATTGCCAGGAGACTTGTCAGCATTTAATAAAAACACTGTAAAGGGTTAATAGCGGTCGATTCATTGATTGATTGAGTGCAATTATTTGTAAATATATTCTTCAGGGTTCTTGACTTTTTTATTATTTATATTGTATATACTGGACTGTTTATTTATCTATTTTTTGTACTGAGTACTTTCCTATCCCATTGCTGCTGTAGCTCTGTGAACTTCCCCACTGTGGGACTAATAAAGATTATTTTATCTCATACGTACAGAAATGACATCACACTGTCTGGTATAGTATGTAAATGACCTCTGTTCTGATTGGCTGCCCAATCTCTGTTAAAAAGCAGTCGGTTGTAGGTTTAGGTTGAGTAGTCAGATTTGTGGGAATGTAGTGGCTTTCAGTTAAATCCATAGCTGTCGACACTGGTTGGTGAACTCAGGGTCATAAGCATTTACACATTCATTCTGATATTAAAAATTCTATTCAGCCTGAAATCTGAAATTTGGCTCTGCGCTATAAACGTCACCTTTGAGCCTAGAAGAACCATCCCTTCCTTCTCGGCCTCTTTCTGATGAACTCACAGGCCATAAAAACAGTCCCCAACAGTGACGTACACTGTTAAATCAAAATGCACGAAGCTGACGCACACGGATACAATCCTCCACCAGCTAAACTGTTAGCCAGCAGTGTCCAGCAGGGCCTAGCTGGTGGAACCAGGTTTCTGTGAGGACGGGTAAACCCTGTGTTGGCATTGTTCTAGTCCGTGCTGAGACAATGCAAGGCTGGTCCAAAGGCTATCCGGAGCGAGTGCTTTGCTAAGAGCCTCCCTGCTGCTCCCCCTTCTGGACAAGAGGGGGATCCAAAGCAGCCAGACACACATACACACTCTGGTCTCTTTCCCAGTGTAGAGACAAATGGTTTCCGCGTCGGGCAGCTCTGTGCTGGTGAGCGCTCGCGAGACTAGTTAAGGTTGCTTGTTCCATCTGCCGTGCTGTCAAATCAAGACCGGGGAATACCTCCACAAGATCAGGGTCAGAGACGGCTAACAGGCTAACAGCTCCAGCAGCGGAACATGTTCCGTTTCGGGTTTCAGTCCAACGTGAGTCACTAGGGCTGTAACGGCACGCGGGCGCTTCACTCTGCATCTGTAGTCACTTGCGCTTGATGCACTTGACTGGCTTGGAGAGAGCTTACAAACAGAAAACTCTAGGGGGGGGGGCACCCACAGGACCACCACAGAGCAGGTACTATGTGGGTGGTGGGTCATTCTCAGCACTGCAGTGACACTGATGTGTTGGTGGTGTGAGTGGATCAGACACAGCAGTGCTCAATCACTGTCCACTCTATTAGACACTCCTACTACTTTCTGGTCCACCTTGTAGATGTTAAGTCAGAGATGATAGCTCACTGAGACTGAGATGGATGGATTAAGGTTTCTCCAGCAGCACTGCTTAGTCTGATCCACTCTCACCAGCACCACGTCAGTGTCACTGCAGGGCTGAGAATGACCCATCTCCCTAGGGGTGTAAGAAAATATCGAAAATATCGAATATCAGGATATTGTGTTTGGTGATACTGTATCGATTCTGAAAAACACAGATTCCTGGCAGACAGTGAATTTTGTGTGTTGTGTTTAAACCACTGACCACTAGATGGCAGTGTTGTAATCCATTTTCAGCTCCAACATTAACAAGCAGCACAAGGACGCAATGCTATTGTAAGCATTGATAAACCTGTTCTATAGTGGTGTGTTTTAATAGTAGGATTTGAAAAATCACAGTATATCACTTTACTTGCAGTATCTCGATACGCATTGTATCGCCAGGTTCTTGCCAATACACAGCCCTACATCTCCCTAATATTATCTGCTCTGAGGTGGTCCTGTGGGGGTCCTGATCATTAAAGAACAGAGTAATAAAGTATACAGAGAATCAGATGAACTACAGTCCGTAAGTGGAGCTCCTGTATGGTCAGTGGAGCTGATATTATAGGGGACCAGTGTATGTACCGGCCTGGACCAGTTTTGGTCATGACAGTAGACTAGACCTGGTATGCATGTAAACACAGTAACTGATGTAAGCAGTGTGATAGGGTTGAATGTCAAAATCCCATGTGACCTCCTTCAGAAAGTGTTCATCAAGTCATCTAGGCCTTGCATTGGTGCTCGGACACACTTGCTTTGCAGCCACTGTTTGGCCAAAAATCTGCTTCTTTAGTTTAGCACTGGAGCTAAGAGGCTAATTAAGCTAACAAGTAATCGATGCCCACAACCCATCAATTAGCATCGTACAAACTGACACAAATTGGTGGGGTATTGGCTTCCATTACTTGTTAGCCACAGCAGTCTCCTAGTCTCTGGCTTAAACTGAGAAACATTTAAGAGAGACGCAGAACTTTATTGTATATCATCGCGGCCTGAAGAGAAAAACATGTACCTTCATTTTTTTGTAGATTTTTTTTTACTACATCATTCGAATGCACCCGCTACTGTTTACACTGTGTTAAGATTTCATGAGGAATGGGCCAATAGAAATGCTCAGAAATCACAAAATAGCTTACAAATCATTCTGGTTCCATTGACTTCCATAGAAAAAGTGAAGAGGGTTTTTGCTCTTTTCTGTAAAGTTGCCACAAGTGATCAAGTCACCACTGCAATGTCAAAAACTAATGGCTAATGTAGAAACAGCTTGGAAAGACATAATGGACAACCCTTAACCCCAGCCAGTACAGGTGAGTCATGGCTAAAATCTGGCAACCCAAGCTCACACAATATCCCAGCATGTATGCACAGTTAGCATAAGACTCAATCACTAATGTATCCACTGTGCATGAGTATTAACTCTGAGTAGTCTTTATAACAGCTCACAGCCCTAAGATCCAATAAGTTACATTCCTGCACTCCACCAGCAAAGCAATGTGTTAGGCCCAGCTGTGCTAGGCTGTGCTAAGAAATGTGGAAAGAACAATTAAAGTACAAGCTCACAGCCTGTGCCGAACACAGGGACAGTTTGAGTATTAATATTCAGAATTAGGTTTCAATTAAGATGCAACAAAGCATGGTAAGTTCAAGTGCTGGGCACAGCACAGCGTAGTCGTTAGCCTCCACAGCTAACAAGTCCCCACCCCAGTGACCTACGTCAGAACACCATTAACTTGCATGCACAGCGTTTAACGAGGCTGTGCTTCGTTATGGACTCGTGTCGGCCTGAAGCGCCGCTGGTTTCACTGCAGCTTAAGTTCAAATAAAACTGCTCAGGTGCAAAATGGGCGCTAGCTAAGTAATGCTAGCACAGGAATGGAGTGTCAGCACATGCTCCAGCTGTAAACGGAGGCTGCAGGAGGAAGAGCCTGGTCAATATGGTCAATCAGATAATGAAGGATCAATTGATCAGTCAATGCAGAGCGAGAGCGCACGCCGTGGAGCAGCCGGGAAGCGAGGACGAGGGCTACTACAGGAACGCTAGGAGGAATGTTCTGGGGGCATTTGCTCACAGTCCACTTTAGCAGAACCCACTTTGTTAGCCACCTAGCATTTAGGTTCACTGTATAGTAGGGCTGAAACGATTCCTCGAGGAACTCGAGCAACACGATTACAAAAATCATGGAAGCAAATTCTTTGCCTTGAGGATTCATTTAATCCATACAAACACATACATCGCGCTGTTTCACACGGATGACTTTTACTGTTGCACCGCGCGCTTACGGTGTTGCCACCGTGTTACGGTGATGGCGTGGATTGTAAAATAGAGAAAGAGAGAGAGAATAAGGAGAGACGAACAGAAGAGACAGGCCAGAGACTGAACTAGCCGAGGAGCCGTTACTGAGCGCCAACCTGAAGAAAGACGAGGCTGAAATGAACTTCTTATGTGAATTTCGCCGTTCCACCTTAAATGCTGCAGCAGTTACAGACGCCGGAATGTAACTTCTATACCATTTAAGGTGGAACGAGGTCTTCAAATAAGAAGCTAACTTCAGAAAGCAAGAGACTGAGCTTTCCCAGCAAACTGATAGCGAGTCTGAGTTTTACCGTGACCTCTAGCCGAGCACCACATCAGAGTTTCAGTGTTTAAGCACGTCCAGTCCACAGAGCAGAGCCACACAGTAACCATAACATTTAGCCTAAATCAGTGAGATGGTGAGTTGAGATGAAGGCTAGTAAAGCGTGTATGTTGTGGTTACATGTAATGGCTAGTTAAGAAAGTGTGGTGGCGAGTTATGTCCGTGAATGAGCTTCAATCACATTATCGCTTTGATCATGGTTACAAACACACACTCACAAAAACATACACCCCTCACACACGCTCTTCCCTCACAGTGATGCATAAAATACACAGTAAATTAAATATCAGGTGGTGTTTGTAGCAATTTGGAGCCAAAAATGAATCAAATCCAATACAGCGAGATTATTCAGTTTAGTTTGTTTACAGTAAACAGGTCAGCAAGTATAAGACAAGCTTCAGTATAGTAACTGAGTGTAGAGTAGCCAGTCTTATGAACTTATAGTATGATATATAAATACCAATAAATTTATAAATATATAAATTTCAATAATAGTAATTATTAAATCTGTACTAAATGCAATTTAAGCAATAAAATGTTAAAAACCCTGTATTATTTTATCTTATATTTACTATTGCTCTTTAATAAAAAAAAAATATATATATACAATTACTCGATTAATCGATGGAATAATCAATAGAATACTCGATTTCTAAAATAATCGATAGCTGCAGCCCTACTATAAAGGTGTCAAATATCAGACCTCACTCATTACTGGTTGGTTTCTGACCACAGGCAGGGCAGTAGGGTGCTTGGCATTGGTTTCAGGCAGGGCAGTGTAGAAGTAGGTAGAACTTCCTAGGTAGAAGTTGGTCCACCATCCAGAACCATCCAGTCAAGATCAGCTCTGGTCAGACACTGACCACTGCTGAAGAGTTAGAGAGTCGGCTAACATCTCAACAACCGTACACCAGCCAAGCAGCAGGGGTAGGACAGTCTTCACATTGGGATGCATGAAGAATCGCTCCATAATCACATCTTGGCAACCCGGTGCCGACGTCTAATTGAATCGTGAGGGTGCCTGGAGACCCCCACCCTTACAAGGTAGGGGTCTCTAACAAAGTGGACGGAGAGAGTTGCGACAAGTGGCGCCGGCTATGATAGCCAGTCCTCTTGTTCGGCGATCTCATTATCATATAAACCAGAATCTCCCGAAAGGCCAAGCTCTCCTCCGTTGCTGAAGCAGCGGCTTATCGAGCCACTAAACCGTACGTGGGAGGACTGCGGCCTCCACCTCGACCAATCGGCTCCTGTGGAAGTGACATCACGGCTTTGTTTTCCTCGCACGTCTTCTTGGGTATCAGACAGCGCCAGCGGCCCTGGGGGTGCAGATTAGCCGGGCTTAATGCTGCTGATCTGCTCTCGCTGTGTGTAAAGGAGGGGCGGACATTAGGCTTCGGGGTGAGGGTGAGGGTGGGGGGGTAGTGGGTGCTCCCTCCGTGATCCCTGGATGCTGCGCCCAGCGGCCCGGGACGCAGGGATCACGGCGCGCTCCCTTCGGTCTGAGGTTGGGTACATTTCCAAATGACTAAAGGTTTCACGGTGCGGAGGGAAAATATAGTAACAGCAATAACAGCAGATAACCTGATCTAATATAAGCCCGCCGTTTCTTAGCAACCTTGTTAATTCTGAGTGCCGGAGCGGCGGGGTAAGCAGCAGGAACACAGCATCCATCATCAAAGACACACCCAGCAGCGCCTCGCATGCACACGCACGCATACACACATACAATTACACACGCAAACCACCGCAGAAGCATGGCAACGCGGGCAGGATGCTACACACTGGCCCGTGTCACGCGGATGCCGGGGCTTTACTGTCGGCTGCGGAATGGAGGGGGTGTGAACAATAGGGCCCTAATCTCTCGGCCGGGTTTTGATACCCCCCCCCCCACACACATTTCCTCCCCCTCCTCGTTCTCAGATAAGACGGGGAAAAAAAAGCCCTCTGATATCCGGCGGAGGGGAGCCAACCCCTGGCTTGATTCTCATCTACTGAAGTCAGATCTAAACGAAGGGGGTCTTATGTAAGAGGGGAGGTGGGCCACTGCTGCAGAGACAAGGAAAGGGGCTGTGTTCCAAATGCTCCCCTAATCGCCGCTCCCTGCGCCGGAGCAAGCCCAGTCTTCAGACCGCGGCCGCCCGGAACGTCTGTCCCAAAAGCAGGCCTGGATCTGTGGGGGTGGGAGATGCTCGAGCCAGTTAAACAGCCCGGACTCGGAATAACCAAGAGCTTTTCAGGTACCCAGGACGGCTCGGCTGGCGTGGAGCGAAGGCTACGATTAGCCTATGCAGCACAAACGTGTCTAGTCGTGCCTCGAGGGTCCACGTGATCACTACAAAGCGTGCGTACTGCGCCGCGGTTACGTCGTTCCCTAGTACTGGGAAAATGATGCAAACGGCTAGCAACTGCCACTATGGGTACATGTAAAGACACCCAACAGCCCAAAACAGGAGCTACCTCTGTGGTAAATGCCAAGAGTGCTCCCAGAGGGGTGGCTTCGTGGGAGTGTAAAGCGTGAGCCAGTTGCTATGCACAGCATCGGCAAGATTCTCACACACACTTTAATATAATATAGAAAGGGGGGGCAGTTAACTGGGTCAAGTCTGAAGTCTGAATTACTGGTCAATGACAGGTCAACCTGTTCTGTTCCGACACCTTTGGCTATTCTTGCAATGGCTTTACCTCTGCTGTATCAGTTAGAGCCAGAGTCCGATCCTGAAAGTCAGGCAGAACAAGTTGGTTCACCTGCACAAGCTAGACTGGAGCAGGACGTACTGGGGCTACTACTGGCATGTGAAATAAATTGTTTTTTAATAAATCCACAGTATTCACAGTTTAGTTAACACAAAGAATGATGTAGGCAAAAACACTGACTTTACTTACAATGCTAAAGTTTAAAACGCCATGTACAACAGAAAATCAGTACAACATAGAAAACGATTAGAAGAGACATACTTGTGAAGACAAATTCTTCATATATATATATATATATATATATATATATATATATATATATATATATATATATATATATATATATATATATATATATATATAAAACGTAGCTAAAGAGCAGTTCAGCCGGTGCGGACCCTCTGTCCCAACTTGCCGCAGAACTTATACGGTGGTACTATACACCACACAGCTACAATCCAAAGAACTTTACATGCTAACGGAACGACAGAGCTCTCCAAAACTCAGCAGAGCGTCATAAACTTACATGGTAACGTCAACTGACGAAAGTAGCTTACACTACACCTCCAAACTGCAACTGGAGGATAAGCTACACCTAAACCGCAGTAACGTAATGAGAGAAAATAACATATTCCCGTTCAATACCTTCAGTCTCTTCCACTCGTCTCTCCGCACGGGGAAGAGAGTGCGATAAAAAAATAAAAAACAACAACCACATTAGAGCTCCCTCCCACTATCAATACCTGATAAGCTATTGACATGTCAGTCACACATTTGCTCTACCTGAAAGGCCAATTAACCCGGGAATTCACAGGAAATAGTAAGAGAATAGCGGAAATATATATATATATATATATATATATATATATATATATATATATATATATATATATATATATATATATATATATATATATAAAGTGTATACTATACAATTTCAATGTAAGTCAATGGAACCAGAAATTTTTTCAAGCTATTTTATAGCAATCCTCCAGTCAGGTATCCCACAGGACCACCACAGAGCACCACAGAGGTAAGTGGATCATTCTCGAACATGGTGGTGTTGATATGTTATTATATGGTTTATATGGTTTTATTGTCATGGCTGACGGGTATATACACTATATAGTAGCTTCACAGCACAGACCGTTCTTTACTTTCAGTGTGAGTTAATGTAAGGATGTTTTTATTCTGGAGCATTCCTATTGGATATAAAGGGCTATCAGTGTGTGTGTGTGTGTGTTTGTGTGTGTTAGGTTTCCTATGTGGTTTTAACTTAAGCTACGAGTGAGAATAAATGAGAAATCGATGGTAAGAAGAGGCTTATACACTGAGCGACGCTGAGAGAGGTTAAAAAAGGTCACCCAGACTGATCATGTTAGTGAAATGAGTACGTTTGTAGATGGCTCTGTGATGCAGGAAGCTCTGTGGTAAAAGCAGCAGGACGTTTGCTCATAGCAGATGTGAAGTGTCAGCAGCTGAGCCCGAGGCTGCTTCCTGCAGCACCACTATATGGTCTATGGGAGAGCCCTCAGCAGGGGCAGAGAGGAGGCAGGAGCGAGGCTGCTGGAGTAACTGCCAGGTTTGCAGAGAGAGTCCACTGAGTTCTCACAATTTAACGTAAACAAAGTCATTCAGAGTGGTTTGGTGTGAAATCCTTCATTATAGATTAACTTATAGAGTCAGAATCATTCACAGTGGTGGTGAATGGAACCAGACATCCACCTCTACAAGAACAAGAAAGTTAGTACATGTAATGGTCAGGAACAGACGGCCTGATGTCTGAGATGTTTTCAAACCAGAACTAACTCTGTCTCTGTACTAACCCAAACCAGAACTAACTCTGTCTCTGTACTAACTCAAACCAGAACTAACTCCGTCTCTGTACTAACCTAAACCAGAACTAACTCTGTCTCTGTACTAACCCAAACCAGAACTAACTCTGTCTCTGTACTAACTCAAACCAGAACTAACTCTGTCTGTGTACTAACCTAAACCAGAACTAACTCTGTCTCTGTACTAACCTAAACCAGAACTAACTCTGTCTCTGTACTAACTCAAACCAGAACTAACTCTGTCTCTGTACTAACCCAAACCAGAACTAACTCTGTCTCTGTACTAACTCAAACCAGAACTAACTCCGTCTCTGTACTAACCTAAACCAGAACTAACTCTGTCTCTGTACTAACCCAAACCAGAACTAACTCTGTCTCTGTACTAACTCAAACCAGAACTAACTCCGTCTCTGTACTAACCTAAACCAGAACTAACGCTGTCTCTGTACTAACTCAAACCAGAACTAACTCCGTCTCTGTACTAACCTAAACCAGAACTAACTCTATCTCTGTACTAACCCAAACCAGAACTAACTCTCTCTCTGTACTAACACAAACCAGAACTAACTCTGTCTCTGTACTAACTCAAACCAGAACTAACTCTGTCTCTGTATTAACCTAAACCAGAACTAACTCTGTCTCTGTACTAACCCAAACCAGAACTAACTCTATCTCTGTACTAACCCAAACCAGAACTAACTCTGTCTCTGTACTAACCTAAACCAGAACTGACTCTGTCTCTGTACTAACCTAAACCAGAACTAACTCTGTCTCTGTACTAACCCAAACCAGAACTAACTCTGTCTCTGTACTAACCCAAACCAGAACTAACTCTGTCTCTGTACTAACTCAAACCAGAACTAACTCCGTCTCTGTACTAACCTAAACCAGAACTAACTCTGTCTCTGTACTAACCCAAACCAGAACTAACTCTGTCTCTGTACTAACTCAAACCAGAACTAACTCCGTCTCTGTACTAACCTAAACCAGAACTAACTCTGTCTCTGTACTAACCCAAACCAGAACTAACTCTGTCTCTGTACTAACTCAAACCAGAACTAACTCCGTCTCTGTACTAACCTAAACCAGAACTAACTCTGTCTCTGTACTAACTCAAACCAGAACTAACTCCGTCTCTGTACTAACCTAAACCAGAACTAACTCTGTCTCTGTACTAACCCAAACCAGAACTAACTCCGTCTCTGTACTAACCCAAACCAGAACTAACTCTGTCTCTGTACTAACTCAAACCAGAACTAACTCCGTCTCTGTACTAACCTAAACCAGAACTAACTCTTTCTCTGTACTAACACAAACCAGAACTAACTCTTTCTCTGTACTAACACAAACCAGAACTAACTCTGTCTCTGTACTAACTCAAACCAGAACTAACTCCGTCTCTGTACTAACCTAAACCAGAACTAACTCTTTCTCTGTACTAACACAAACCAGAACTAACTCTTTCTCTGTACTAACACAAACCAGAACTAACTCTGTCTCTGTACTAACTCAAACCAGAACTAACTCTGTCTCTGTATTAACCTAAACCAGAACTAACTCTGTCTCTGTACTAACCTAAACCAGAACTGACTCTGTCTCTGTACTAACCTAAACCAGAACTAACTCTGTCACTGTACTAACCCAAACCAGAACTAACTCTGTCTCTGTACTAACCCAAACCAGAACTAACTCTGTCTCTGTACTAACTCAAACCAGAACTAACTCCGTCTCTGTACTAACCTAAACCAGAACTAACTCTATCTCTGTACTAACCCAAACCAGAACTAACTCTCTCTCTGTACTAACACAAACCAGAACTAACTCTGTCTCTGTACTAACTCAAACCAGAACTAACTCTGTCTCTGTATTAACCTAAACCAGAACTAACTCTGTCTCTGTACTAACCCAAACCAGAACTAACTCTATCTCTGTACTAACCCAAACCAGAACTAACTCTGTCTCTGTACTAACCTAAACCAGAACTGACTCTGTCTCTGTACTAACCTAAACCAGAACTAACTCTGTCTCTGTACTAACCCAAACCAGAACTAACTCTGTCTCTGTACTAACCCAAACCAGAACTAACTCTGTCTCTGTACTAACTCAAACCAGAACTAACTCCGTCTCTGTACTAACCTAAACCAGAACTAACTCTGTCTCTGTACTAACCCAAACCAGAACTAACTCTGTCTCTGTACTAACTCAAACCAGAACTAACTCCGTCTCTGTACTAACCTAAACCAGAACTAACTCTGTCTCTGTACTAACCCAAACCAGAACTAACTCTGTCTCTGTACTAACTCAAACCAGAACTAACTCCGTCTCTGTACTAACCTAAACCAGAACTAACTCTGTCTCTGTACTTACTCAAACCAGAACTAACTCCGTCTCTGTACTAACCTAAACCAGAACTAACTCTGTCTCTGTACTAACCCAAACCAGAACTAACTCCGTCTCTGTACTAACCCAAACCAGAACTAACTCTGTCTCTGTACTAACTCAAACCAGAACTAACTCCGTCTCTGTACTAACCTAAACCAGAACTAACTCTTTCTCTGTACTAACACAAACCAGAACTAACTCTTTCTCTGTACTAACACAAACCAGAACTAACTCTGTCTCTGTACTAACTCAAACCAGAACTAACTCTGTCTCTGTACTAACCTAAACCAGAACTAACTCTTTCTCTGTACTAACACAAACCAGAACTAACTCTTTCTCTGTACTAACACAAACCAGAACTAACTCTGTCTCTGTACTAACTCAAACCAGAACTAACTCTGTCTCTGTATTAACCTAAACCAGAACTAACTCTGTCTCTGTACTAACCTAAACCAGAACTGACTCTGTCTCTGTACTAACCTAAACCAGAACTAACTCTGTCACTGTACTAACCCAAACCAGAACTAACTCTGTCTCTGTACTAACCCAAACCAGAACTAACTCTGTCTCTGTACTAACTCAAACCAGAACTAACTCCGTCTCTGTACTAACCTAAACCAGAACTAACTCTGTCTCTGTACTAACCCAAACCAGAACTAACTCTGTCTCTGTACTAACTCAAACCAGAACTAACTCCGTCTCTGTACTAACCTAAACCAGAACTAACTCTGTCTCTGTACTAACTCAAACCAGAACTAACTCCGTCTCTGTACTAACCTAAACCAGAACTAACTCTGTCTCTGTACTAACTCAAACCAGAACTAACTCTGTCTCTGTACTAACCCAAACCAGAACTAACTCTGTCTCTGTACTAACTCAAACCAGAACTAACTCTGTCTCTGTACTAACCCAAACCAGAACTAACTCTCTCTCTGTACTAACACAAACCAGAACTAACTCTGTCTCTGTACTAACTCAAACCAGAACTAACTCTGTCTCTGTATTAACCTAAACCAGAACTAACTCTGTCTCTGTACTAACCCAAACCAGAACTAACTCTATCTCTGTACTAACCCAAACCAGAACTAACTCTGTCTCTGTACTAACCTAAACCAGAACTGACTCTGTCTCTGTACTAACCTAAACCAGAACTAACTCTGTCAATGTACTAACCCAAACCAGAACTAACTCTGTCACTGTACTAACCCAAACCAGAACTAACTCTGTCTATGTACTAACCCAAACCAGAACTAACTCAGTCTCTGTACTAACAAAAACCAGAACTAACTCTGTCTCTGTACTAACCTAAACCAGAACTAACTCTGTCTCTGTACTAACTCAAACCAGAACTAACTCTGTCTCTGTACTAACTCAAACCAGAACTAACTCCGTCTCTGTACTAACCTAAACCAGAACTAACTCTGTCTCTGTACTAACCCAAACCAGAACTAACTCTGTCTCTGTACTAACTCAAACCAGAACTAACTCCGTCTCTGTACTAACCTAAACCAGAACTAACTCAGTCTCTTTACTAACACAAACCAGAACTAACTCTTTCTCTGTACTAACACAAACCAGAACTAACTCTGTCTCTGTACTAACTCAAACCAGAACTAACTCTGTCTCTGTACTAACTCAAACCAGAACTAACTCTGTCTCTTTACTAACCTAAACCAGAACTAACTCTGACTCTGTACTAACTCAAACCAGAACTAACTCTGTCTCTGTACTAACACAAACCAGAACTAACTCTGTCTCTGTACTAACCCAAACCAGAACTAACTCTGTCTCTGTACTAACTCAAACCAGAACTAACTCCGTCTCTGTACTAACCTAAACCAGAACTAACTCTGTCTCTGTACTAACCCAAACCAGAACTAACTCTGTCTCTGTACTAACTCAAACCAGAACTAACTCTGTCTCTGTACTAACCTAAACCAGAACTAACTCTGTCTCTGTACTAACTCAAACCAGAACTAACTCCGTCTCTGTACTAACCTAAACCAGAACTAACTCTGTCTCTGTACTAACTCAAACCAGAACTAACTCTGTCTCTGTACTAACCCAAACCAGAACTAACTCTGTCTCTGTACTAACTCAAACCAGAACTAACTCTGTCTCTGTACTAACCCAAACCAGAACTAACTCTTTCTCTGTACTAACACAAACCAGAACTAACTCTGTCTCTGTACTAACTCAAACCAGAATTAACTCTGTCTCTGTGTTAACCTAAACCAGAACTAACTCTGTCTCTGTACTAACCCAAACCAGAACTAACTCTATCTCTGTACTAACCCAAACCAGAACTAACTCTGTCTCTGTACTAACCTAAACCAGAACTGACTCTGTCTCTGTACTAACCTAAACCAGAACTAACTCTGTCACTGTACTAACCCAAACCAGAACTAACTCTGTCACTGTACTAACCCAAACCAGAACTAACTCTGTCTATGTACTAACCCAAACCAGAACTAACTCAGTCTCTGTACTAACACAAACCAGAACTAACTCAGTCTCTGTACTAACACAAACCAGAACTAACTCTGTCTCTGTACTAACCTAAACCAGAACTAACTCTGTCTCTGTACTAACCCAAACCAGAACTAACTCTGTCTCTGTACTAACTCAAACCAGAACTAACTCAGTCTCTGTACTAACACAAACCAGAACTAACTCAGTCTCTGTACTAACACAAACAAGAACTAACTCTTTCTCTGTACTAACACAAACCAGAACTAACTCTGTCTCTGTACTAACTCAAACCAGAACTAACTCTGTCTCCGTACTAACTCAAACCAGAACTAACTCTGTCTCTTTACTAACCTAAACCAGAACTAACTCTGACTCTGTACTAACTCAAACCAGAACTAACTCTGTCTCTGTACTAACACAAACCAGAACTAACTCTGTCTCTGTACTAACCCAAACCAGAACTAACTCTGTCTCTGTACTAACTCAAACCAGAACTAACTCTGTCTCTGTACTAACCCAAACCAGAACTAACTCTGTCTCTGTACTAACCCAAACCAGAACTAACTCTTTCTCTGTATTAACCTAACCCAGAACTAACTCTGTCTCTGTACTAACCCAAACCAGAACTAACTCTGTCTCTGTACTAACTCAAACCAGAACTAACCCTGTCTCTGTACTAACCCAAACCAGAGCTAACTCTGTCTCTGTGCTAACCCAAACCAGAACTAACTCTGTCTCTGTACTAATCCAAACCAGAACTAACTCAGTCTCTGTACTAACCCAAAACAGAACTAACTGTCTCTGTACTAACCTAAACCAGAACTAACTCTGTCTCTGTACTAACCCAAACCAGATCTAACTCTGTATCTGTACTAACCCAAACCAGAACTAACTCAGTCTCTACTAACTCAAACCAGAACTAACTCTGTCTCTGTACTAACCCAAACCAGAACTAACTGTCTCTATACTAACCTAAACCAGAACTAACTCTGTCTCTGTACTAACACAAACCAGAACTAACTCTGTCTCTGTACTAACCCAAACCAGAACTAACTGTCTCTGGACTAACTCAAACCAGAACTAACTCAGTCTCGGTACTAACCCAAACCAGAACTAACTGTCTCTGTACTAACCTAAACCAGAACTAACTCTGTCTCTGTATTAACCCAAACCAGAACTAACTCTGTCTCTGTACTAACTCAAACCAGAACTAACTCTGTCTCTGTACTAACCTAAACCAGAACTAACTCTGTCTCTGTACTAACCCAAACCAGAACTAACTCTGTCTCTGTACTAACCTAAACCAGAACTAACTCTGTCTCTGTACTAACCCAAACCAGAACTAACTCTGTCTCTGTACTAACCTAAACCAGAACTAACTCTGTCTCTGTACTAACCCAAACCAGAACTAACTCTGTCTCTGTACTAACCAAACCAGAACTAACTCTGTCTCTTTTCTCTTTCTGAGGTAATAACTGCCCACCTGTCCCGCCCAATACTGTAAAGGACTGACCACCAGGGGCCCCCCATTACCCAGCACCAACCAGCTCTCCTCTCCATTCACACCATCTGCTCCATCCTTGACTGCATCACTGTATCACCTGATGTAGCACCTGTACAGCTTCTAAAGCTTTTACCTTCAGACTCAGCTTTAGTTTAATAAACTGTAAGTACTGTTCGACCAGAGGAGGATGGGTCTCTGCCTGTGAGTCTGGTTCCTCCCAAGGTTTCTTCCTCCAGTTGAGGGAGTTGTTCTTGCCACCGGCGCCTCTAGCACACCGAGCTCATTTTCTGGTACTCTCAAGATAAAAATCCTCAGATACCAGCGTCCCGATATCCGGGTGACACAACGCTGCTGCACTGATGAACATACGACTGGAGCTGGCAGTGAAGGAGGGTCTGTTCACACCGACAGCTGCTGACGCTGTTGCAGTCACTCACAAAGGTCACTTTAAACATTCTGCCTCGGAATATTCCAGCCAGGAAGGCAGTGTGGGTGGGATTTTAACCCCTCATATACTCACACTATCACAATCACTATCACAGGGGAGCCTTTATCAGACATCAGACCAAGTCACAAGTAAGGGTGTTTTCACTCCAGCACTAGTTAGTCTGGTTAAAACAGACTCTAGTTTGTTTGCTGTGGTTCGTTTTGGCAGGTGTGTAAACAGTAATCACACTCGGGTGTGGACCAAAACAACCGCACTGAGACCCTCGAAAGGAGGTGGTCTCAGTCCGGTTCCAAACAAACTCCGGAGCGGTTCGTTTTTGGTGAGAACATGATCTGACCTCGATCCGACCCAAGTATGAGGTGTACTCCTCAAGTTTGATCTAAACATCTCCTGCAGCCAGGTGTGCTTTGCATTATGGGATGCGTCAGATGGCGTAAACAGAGAACTGGAGAACTGTTGCAGCAAACAGGGCGAGGACAATGAAGCAAGGTCTCTCTTGGACTAGCAGTGAGGGACGTTGTCTACTTGATGTTTGGAGTGAGCTGGGTGGTCTGCAGGTGGACTGTAGTGCAGGTATATTATCAGATTATTAGTACAGCTATGAACAGATGCTGTCTCTGCCACTGCTCCGTGATACGCTCTACAAGAAATGTGCAGTAGTTTAGAAATCCGGATCTTCTCCCTGTGTTTACTTTCTTGCTCGCACGCCAGATAGCTCTGACCAATCAGAGGAGACAACGTGCTCACGTGGTTTGTTGGGGCGCATTTTGGTGTGTTTTGTTTTTTGCCTGTGAAAACAAACTTAACTGAGGAGGAAGCACTACAATAAACAAACTCATTAACTGATCCGGACCAGTGGAACCAACTACAGGTGTGAAAACGCCCATAGAGAATGAATAGAATAGTGCACGCCCATCTACTGACCTTCTGCTTGACCAACACACACCATTTTGCATACACTGACTCAAGGCAGACCCCCCGACCATGACTGTAGTGTTGGTTTGACCTGCACTTTTCTAGTTAATTATGATCCGATTTGGTATCAGCGAGTACTAATATACTTGTACTCCATGGGACAAAAAAGGTACTGTTGCATCTGTAGTCTATAGAATTTGTCTTTAACTAACACCTGGATCACATGAGTGTGTTATGTTTTTGGGGATCATGAACCAAAGGTGTCAAAAGTATTCACGTTCATTACTCAGGTAGAAGTATAGATACTAGGGTTTAAAAATACTTCTGTAATAGTTGAAGTATCAACTCAAGCTTTTTACTCCAGTAAAAGTGTAAAAGTACTGCTTTCAAAACTACTTTCAGAAAGTATAAAAGTAATGTAAGAAAAAATGCCATTTAGGATAAAAGCTTAGTCCGCACCACAGGGGTCTATAGTGCACCAGCCCACCTATAACAGCCATAGTGACTATAATGTTATATTAAAATGTTAATATTGATAATTTGGGATGCGCTAGGCTTCCTGTTTCAGCCACATATACGCCCATTGAACATGAATGTAGTTTAGTACAATGTAAATATATTAAAGAAGCATATCTGTTACTACTGAACATTAACATGTGTTTCATGGAGCGGAAGATATGATGACTAGTTGTCTATAAGTATTGTAATGAAGTCAAACTTCAAAGACATGTTATCAATAATCTTTACTGGAATGTAAATGTACATGAATAAAAACAAGCTGAAATGAAATAGGAGTAACGAGACTATGTTTAAAAAGGTAAGGAGTAGAAAGTACTGATAATGGAGTGTAAATGTAAGGAGTAGAAAGTACTGATAATGGAGTGTAAATGTAAGGAGTAGAAAGTACTGATAATGAAGTATAAATGTAAGGAGTAGAAAGTACTGATGATGGAGTGTAAATGTAAGGAGTAGAAAGTACTGATAATGGAGTGTAAATGTAAGGAGTTGAAAGTACTGATAATGGAGTGTAAATGTAAGGAGTAGAAAGTACTGATGATGGAGTGTAAATGTAAGGAGTAGAAAGTACAGATAATGGAGTGTAAATGTAAGGAGTATAAAGTACAGATAATGGAGTGTAAATGTAAGGAGTATAAAGTACTGATAATGGAGTGTAAATGTAAGTAGTAGAAAGTACTGAAAATGGAGTGTAAATGTAAGGAGTATAAAGTACTGATAATGGAGTGTAAATGTAAGGAGTAGAAAGTACTGATAATGGAGTATAAATGTAAGGAGTAGAAAGTACTGATAATGGAGTGTAAATGTAAGGAGTAGAAAGTACTGATAATGGAGTGTAAATGTAAGGAGTAGAAAGTACTGATAATGGAGTGTAAATGTAAGGAGTAGAAAGTACAGATAATGGAGTGTAAATGTAAGGAGTATAAAGTACAGATAATGGAGTGTAAATGTAAGGAGTATAAAGTACTGATAATGGAGTGTAAATGTAAGTAGTAGAAAGTACTGAAAATGGAGTGTAAATGTAAGGAGTATAAAGTACTGATAATGGAGTGTAAATGTAAGGAGTAGAAAGTACTGATAATGGAGTGTAAATGTAAGGAGTATAAAGTACTGATAATGGAGTGTTAATGTAAGGAGTAGAAAGTACTGATAATGGAGTGTAAATGTAAGGAGTAGAAAGTACAGATAATGGAGTGTAAATGTAAGGAGTAGAAAGTTCAGATAATGGAGTGTAAATGTAAGGAGTAGAAAGTACTGATAATGGAGTGTAAATGTAAGGAGTAGAAAGTTCAGATAATGGAGTGTAAATGTAAGGAGTAGAAAGTTCAGATAATGGAGTGTAAATGTAAGGAGTAGAAAGTTCAGATAATGGAGTGTAAATGTAAGGAGTAGAAAGTTCAGATAATGGAGTGTAAATGTAAGGAGTAGAAAGTACTGATAATGGAGTGTAAATGTAAGGAGTAGAAAGTACTGATAATGGAGTGTAAATGTAAGGAGTAGAAAGTTCAGATAATGGAGTGTAAATGTAAGGAGTAGAAAGTTCAGATAATGGAGTGTAAATGTAAGGAGTAGAAAGTTCAGATAATGGAGTGTAAATGTAAGGAGTAGAAAGTTCAGATAATGGAGTGTAAATGTAAGGAGTAGTAGTAAAAAGTCAGCTGAAAATAATTACTCCAGTAAAGTATAAATAACCAACATTTATACATGAGCACATCTCAAATACAAGTCAATCATTTCCTGCTAGTGAACCACTTTCTTCTATCACATACAGTATCTACAATCTATATGTTGTCTGTTTAAGTAAGCACCAATTTCAGCAAACGTTCAGCATGATGACTGGGTCTAGTGGGCAGTAGGGGTGGGCGATATGGCCCTACAATAATATCACAATATTTTATGGTATTTTTGTGATAATGATACTCTTGCTGATATGACAAAACATTGAATTAAAAATATTTCAAGAATACACTACTGCAATAAAATGAAAATTAAATGTTATTATTGCATATGATATGATACACCCCTAACTGAGATATTCAAAAATACAAGAATTTATCAGATTGTAACAGAAGTCAATGATCCAGAATGTCATGATACTAAATAATACACTCCAAATACCTCCATAAATCCAGGACTGAAGTGAAGTGAATGATACTGGACAGATAAAAAAGTCTCTATTAGATATATAATGGGAAATGAGAAAAGTGTGAATTTTTCTTTTTCTAAAAACAGTAAAAGTAGTACCTGATGTGATAATTAGGGATGAGTGATATGGTGTGATATTTCAGGGTATAATATCGTTTACCATATTCAAAAATGTTGGCGATATTATTGTATACAATCTGATATGGCACACCCCTAGTGGGCAGTGGTGATAAAATTCAGTGTCATGATGTTCTCCATGTATATAACAATACTAGAGTAACAAATTATTTTTTATTATAGTATCAATAAAGTAACTGATCCTCTGCTTCCCAACTGCTGCTACACTGCAATGCTTTTAAATCTTTTCATGGATTGTTCTGACTGGACAGGTTAAACTTTCAATCTATCAGTCTATCAGTAATACCGAATCTGAATATTAATATTTTAGTGTGACACCACCAGCATCACAGGATAGTCCAGTAGTGCTCAACACTTTGGTAGGAGCTGTAATCTCTGAGCTCACTGTGGTATTAGCAGTATTATAACCTACACGCCTTCACGCTACATGCTTTATTGCTCAGCTCTGCTTTTTACTCAGATATGATCTTTATAATTTGATGGTTCTCATTTGTGTGGGTAGGTGACCTGTATCTGTCATTACTAGAGGTGGGCGATACTGGATAAATGTAATACTATGATACTTTAAGGATTTTTTACAATACATGATACGTCACAGTAGCTATTAATTTAGACATTTGATCAGCGGGAGCAGAGAAATAGACCCCCAACAGTTCTACATTTTACAAAATATTTCAAAAACACACTGTGTGAACACAGTGGTTTGTATATACTGTGTTCCATTAAATCCAGTTCAGCAGGACTCATTTCCTCATTTGTTTTACATTACTGTGAACTAACCTGGGCCCTGAAAGACCCCCCTGTACACAGCCAACTCATAGACCCTGTTTACACCTGGCCATTTCATTCATCTTGAGTTTCCAGATCACATCTGGTTTAGGTCCAGACACATACAAATGCACATATAAACTCAACCAAGACACATTTGACACCACTAAACCCCTCCCAGTACAACCAAATTCCATTCCAGTACAACCAACTTCCTGCCCAGCACCGCTTAAGCCTCCTAGTACAACCAAAACCCCTCCCAGTACAACCAACCTCCTGCCCAGCACAGCTCAAGCTTCCTAGTACAACCAATCCCCCCCCCCGAGTACAACCCCTGCCATTATAACCAAAGCCCAATATTACTAAATCCCTCCCAGTACAACCAAACCCCCGCCCAGCACCGCTTAAGCCTCCCAGTACAACCAAAACCCCTCCCAGTACAACCAACCTCCTGCCCAGCACCGCTTAAGCCTCCTAGTACAACCAAAACCCCTCCCAGTACAACCAACCTCCTGCCCAGCACAGCTCAAGCTTCCTAGTACAACCAATCCCCCCCCGAGTACAACCCCTGCCATTATAACCAAAGCCCAATATTACTAAATCCCTCCCAGTACAACCAAACCCCCGCCCAGCACCGCTTAAGCCTCCCAGTACAACCAAAAGTAAAACCCCTGCCATTACAACCAAAGCCCAATATCACTGAACCCCTAAATCGCTATCACTAAACCACTTTCATTACAACCAAAACCTTTCCCAGTAACACCAGTCCACTTCCAGTACAACCAAAATCTTTTCCAGTAACACCAGTCCACCTCCAGTACAAACAAAACCCCTCCCAGTACAGTCAAAACCCCTCCCAGTACAGTCAAAATCCTTTCCAGTATAATCAAAATCCCTTCCAGTATAATCAAAATCCCTCCCAGTACATTCAAATCCCCTCCCAGTACAATCAAAACTCCTCTCAGTACAGTCAAAACCCCTCTCAGTACAGTCAAAACCCCTCCCAGTACAGTCAAGATCCCTCCCAGTACAGTCAAAATACCTCTCAGTACAGTCAAAACCCCTCCCAGTCTGACTACTTGTCACATCAGATATCCGATCAAGAAAGATCAAATCTATATCACATTGAAGTAAACAATCCAGATTTGTGCCACTTCTATTTGTAGCATTAACATCCATCCATCCTTCATCTTCCTCTTTATTCCACTAGCTGGGGTCATGGGGGGGCTGGAGCTAATCCCAGTGTCATCAGGAGAAGGCGGGGTACACCATGGACAAGTCGCCAGTTCATCGCATGACCAACACACACTCACACACACTCACAGACACTCACACACACTCACAGACACTCACACACACTCACAGACACTCACACCGCATGGAACGTCTGTGTGGAACAGTGAAACAGTGCGCTGTATATGTTTGTACGGATTAAACGAATCTTCAAGGCAAAGAATTTTCTTCAAGGATTTTTTGTAATCGAGTTCCTCGAGGAATCGTTTCAGCCCTACTCAGCATCTACACTATCTTCTTCAGTCCTGTTAGAGAAGCAGCTCATGTGGCTCCTCATGAAGCTGCTGGTCAGAATGTTCAAAGTATGTAAACCTGCATCAGAGCAAATGAGCTCATTTCTAAAAGACCCTCTAAACATTCTTTAAACACAACCAGATGTTTAATTCTGCTCCAGGAATAATTCCATACAGACTATTCTATAGTTCTGATCTCCTCACACTTATTCACTAATATTATTACTATTAATATAGTACACATAAGAAGAACCTGGGTAGGTGTGTCCAAACCTTGGCTGACAGTGAGTGTATGTAAAAAATATCTTTATAGAGTTTAAACACTTACTAATAAAAAATAAAACTCATTAACACACATGTAGCGTCCTCGTGTGGAGTGTGTGTTGTGGTGGAAATGTGCTGACCCTTACAGACCAGAATGCTGAAGCGCTCTATCCCCCCGCTCGGCTAATACATCCAACACACATAAAACTATGTGTGTGTGTGTGTGGTGTGTGTGTGTGTGTGTGTGTGTGTGTGTGTGTGTGTGTGTAATCATGGAAAACAGCCAGAATCCAAACGAGTCCCGTTCCTAAAGTGACAGTTTTGGCCTGCGCTGGTCGTAGATCGGACTGAGGGTGATTACTTCTAATCAAACATACCGTCTCTGTTTTCCTGGAGGTCCAAAACAAAGCACGCCCTTCATAGTTCTGAATACGGCCCCCCAAAATCACTAGGAGTCGACAAGCCCAGTGCAGAGTAGCCTCTACTGGCAGCTAATCCCATCATTTTCACTGTACCAGGATCATCTCTATCAGTAACCAAGTAGAGTATACGTTTATAAAAACCCAAATACGTATATAAGTGAACATAATTTCAGTAAATGAGAGTGTGAGGAGTATGAAGAGAGTGTGAGGAGTATGAAGAGAGTATGAGGAGTATGGACAGAGTATGAGGAGTATGAACAGAGTGTGAGGAGTATGAAGAGATTATGAGGAGTATGAACAGAGTGTGAGGAGTATGAAGAGATTATGAGGAGTATGAACAGAGTGTGAGGAGTATGAACAGAGTGTGAGGAGTATGAACAGAGTGTGAGGAGTATGAAGAGAGTATGAGGAGTATGAACAGAGTGTGAGGAGTATGAAGAGATTATGAGGAGTATGAAGAGAGTATGAGGAGTATGAAGAGAGTATGAGGAGTATGAAGAGATTATGAGGAGTATGAACAGAGTGTAAAGAGTATGAACAGAGTGTGAGGAGTATGAAGAGAGTATGAAGAGAGTATGAGGAGTATGAACAGAGTGTGAGGAGTATGAACAGAGTGTGAGGAGTATGAAGAGAGTATGAAGAGTATGAAGAGAGTATGAGGAGTATGAACAGAGTGTGAGGAGTATGAACAGAGTGTGAGGAGTATAAAGAGAGTGTGAGGAGTATGAACAGAGTGTGAGGAGTATGAAGAGAGTATGAGGAGTATGAAGAGAGTATGAGGAGTATGAAGAGAGTATGAGGAGTATGAACAGAGTGTGAGGAGTATGAAGAGAGTATGAGGAGTATGAAGAGAGTATGAGGAGTATGAAGAGAGTATGAGGAGTATGAAGAGAGTATGAGGAGTATGAACAGAGTGTGAGGAGTATGAACAGAGTGTGAGGAGTATAAAGAGAGTGTGAGGAGTATGAACAGAGTGTGAGGAGTATGAAGAGAGTATGAGGAGTATGAACAGAGTGTGAGGAGTATGAAGAGAGTATGAGGAGTATGAAGAGAGTATGAGGAGTATGAAGAGAGTATGAGGAGTATGAACAGAGTGTGAGGAGTATGAAGAGAGTATGAGGAGTATGAAGAGAGTATGAGGAGTATGAAGAGAGTATGAGGAGTATGAAGAGAGTATGAGGAGTATGAACAGAGTGTGAGGAGTATGAAGAGAGTATGAGGAGTATGAACAGAGTGTGAGGAGTATGAAGAGAGTATGAGGAGTATGAACAGAGTGTGAGGAGTATGAAGAGAGTATGAGGAGTATGAAGAGAGTATGAGGAGTATGAAGAGAGTATGAGGAGTATGAAGAGAGTATGAGGAGTATAAAGAGAGTATGAGGAGTATGAACAGAGTGTGAGGAGTATGAAGAGAGTATGAGGAGTATGAAGAGAGTGTGAGGAGTATGAAGAGAGTATGAGGAGTATGAAGAGAGTATGAGGAGTATGAACAGAGTGTGAGGAGTATGAAGAGAGTATGAGGAGTATGAACAGAGTGTGAGGAGTATGAAGACAGTATGAGGAGTATGAAGAGAGTATGAGGAGTATGAAGAGAGTATGAGGAGTATGAAGAGAGTATGAGGAGTATAAAGAGAGTATGAGGAGTATGAACAGAGTGTGAGGAGTATGAAGAGAGTATGAGGAGTATGAAGAGAGTGTGAGGAGTATGAAGAGAGTATGAGGAGTATGAACAGAGTGTGAGGAGTATGAAGAGAGTATGAGGAGTATGAAGAGAGTGTGAGGAGTATGAAGAGAGTATGAGGAGTATGAACAGAGTGTGAGGAGTATGAAGAGAGTATGAGGAGTATAAAGAGAGTATGAGGAGTATGAACAGAGTGTGAGGAGTATGAAGAGAGTATGAGGAGTATGAAGAGAGTATGAGGAGTATGAACAGAGTATGAGGAGTATGAACAGAGTGTGAGGAGTATGAAGAGAGTATGAGGAGTATGAAGAGAGTGTGAGGAGTATGAAGAGAGTATGAGGAGTATGAAGAGAGTATGAGGAGTATAAAGAGAGTATGAGGAGCATGAAGAGCTTCAGGAGCACGCCATCCAAGACGGACCTAAACCATCTAAAACACATACACAGCAAACTTCATTCACTAAAGAAGAGCCGTCGCCCGGTGACGCTGGGTTTGGCTCCAGCCCCGCCCCGGGACCCCGACTAGCGGGATAAAGAGGAAGATGATGGATGGATATTAATATCATTTGAGAAATGCTAGCTATTAAAATATAAGACTTTTACAAACACATTTAAAAAAAAATGCAAAATATCGTTTATTATCTTTTTTTAATCACAGAAAATATCGAGATATCAATTGTTGTCAATATCGTGCAACCCTACAGCTGTGAGTACAAACAGTGAAAGTAGTGATAAAAGTAATTAAAGTACGAATAACGGAAAACATTCACTAAAGTTAGCATACAGTACATGTCCAAAAGTTTGTGGACGCTTGATCCTTCAAGAATTCTACTGAAATCAAGGTCCTTATGATCGATTTGCCCCCCTTTGCTGCAGTAACAGTCTCTGCTCTTCTGGTAATACTAGATGTTGGAGCTCCATCTGTCCAGAGAACTTTCCGCAGCTCCACAGTCCAAAGCTGGGGGGGCTTAGTAGCCCTCTAGCTGACGTTTTACACTGGGCACAGTGTAACACTGGGCACACTGGGCGCATGTCTTTTATTGAAAGGGAGGAAACCATGCACATGGATAGGATCCTGGTTACCCGGCTGGGGAATCGAACCCAGACCCTTCTTTACTGTGAGGCGACAGCACAACCCACCGAGCTGCCCCATTTTATAATTCCTCCTCGAAACATTTGCACAGCATTAAAAAGAAATGGGTCGCCGGTACAGCTCAGATGAATGGCGTGCACGTGCGAGCAGAACTGCTCAGACATGCTTTCACATGACCGACTTCTGACACGCTGTGATATGATAATAATAATAATAATAACAATAACAATGTTCCACAAGCTTATACCTCTTTACTGACTGTCCATCCCTCCTCGGTCACCTTTTACTCTTCCTCCACGTCCCTCTTCACCTGCCCTCATTACAAGGCCCTAAAATCCGGAGCCGCTCTGCAGAGAGCCTGCTGGGGGAGGCCTGGCGTCTTATTGATGTTTTATTAACTCCTCTATGAATATTAAAGGAACACTTACTAATGAAGCCTCTGCGAAAAAGTTCCACTGACAAAACACAGACATCCGTTACATTTCCATCCTCTTTCCTCTCCGGCGCTCGCTCTTCCTTCTTTTAGTGGACACCGTCCAGCGGAAATAAAACCAGAGTCTATAAGAAAACAATAAACTGAACCGAAGCTCCGAGCAACAAGGCCGAGTTCCTGTATTGTGACCTTCAGCGCTAATGGACACAGAAGACAGCAGGTCAGCAAGGGAAAGGAATTATGTTGGGAATGTCTTAATCATAAATAACTGGACAACCTCATAGCACACACGGGGCAAACAAGATACGGATAATATGTACACATACAGATAAGCTGACCCGTTTAAAAGTCTTTATCTTTCACCAGAAAGAACAGCAGATATCATTACAACAGATTTCAATAAGCATCCCAGCATGGTGCTGTGATAGGACGTCACCTGGACGCCAAGTCCAGTCGTGGGGGTTATATCGAGTTTTTAAGTAATATCGATATATTTTTATTAGATATAAGATGATAATATGTTAATAATTAGAAATGGAGGGATCGATCGGCTATGTATCAGTATCGGACAATTTTTAATCAAAGTATGTGATCAGTGATCGGCCGATATTTCAATTTGAGAGCCGATCGCTGACATTAAACTAATGAGCCTAATTTCTGTATTTCTAGCTAGCGTTTAATCCAGGAAGAGGAGCCCTCCGGCCAGCTCCCTGCAATTCCTACCTGAACCACTAGGTGGAAATACACACCCTTTCATTTTCAACAGACTGACTAAAGCAGCGGCCTCGCAAGAAAAGCATGTACTGATACATGTGGTCCGTCTGGCAGTGTTTACCGTATGTGACTCAAATCAGCGTCTCTCGTTGGGAAACCAAGACAAAGACATTTAACTCTATTAATCTGATACAGCACTTCACACAGCTGAACACAGTGAGTATCAGTGAACAGCAGAGCTAGAACACACACAGCTAACACAAACTAATAACCCAGAACACCTACAGACCAGATCTGACCGGTACAAACAGAACAGCAGCAGTAATTCAATATTCTACATTTAATGATTACAGATTTAGTTTAAAATAACAGAGTCTGAGTTTAATGACTGCAGTTTTGACTGTATTTATTTAATTATCTTTTTTAGTTTTAAATTAAGGGTCTAAATGTAATGATTGCAGTATTGGGGATATTTGTTTGATTTACTTTGTTTATTTACTGTTAATTTAGTTAGAAATATAATAAACTATTATAAAATAATATATATAAATTATATATTAAAATATATTAAAATATTATTTTATAATATATATAAAAATATATAAAAAGTTATAAAATAATATACTGTTTCATATGAGCTTGTTAAAAATGGTAATAAACAGTTTAGACCATGTTCCATGACTTGCTTGCGCTAATAACTACATGTAGCCCTGCCGTGGAATATAGCCCCGCCCTCGATCGGTATCAGCTATCGGCCGATCGCGTTGAAAGGTGATCGGAATCGGCCTCAAAAACGGTCCATCTCTATTAATAACATCACTCGGTCAGCTTATTTTCATCTTCGAAATATTAATGGTTTCCGTCCTTCTCTTACTCCTCATTCTACTGCTATCTTGGTCCATAGCCTGTTTACTTCTCGTTTAGATTACTGTTTCCACAGAAACCCCTTCATCAATTACAACTGGTTCAAAATTCAGCTACTCATATCATTACACGGACCCCTTCAATCCATCATATCACTCCTGGTTTACAGCAGCTTCATTGGCTTATATATATATATATATATATATATATATATATATATATATATATATATATATATATATATATCACTGTCTATCTATCTCTCTCTCTCTCTCTCTCTATATATAATCATTCTCTCTCTCACTATCTGTCTATCTATTTATCTCTCTCTATATATATAAATATATGTGTATATATATTATATATACATATATATATATATATATATATATATATATATATATATATATATATATATAAATATATATAATCATCCTCTCTCACTATTTGTCTATCTATCTATCTATTTATCTATATCTCAATAAATATCATTCTATCTATCTTTATATAAATATTCTCTCTATATATATCCATATATCATCCTCTCTCTCTTTCTTTCTCTCTCTCAGTCTCTCTCTCTCTCTACATATTCTATCTATCTATATTTTTTCTCTATCTCCTTATAAATATCATTCTATCTTTAGATCTTTCTCTCTTTCTGTGTACATATATATATATATATATATATATATATATATATATATATATATATATATATATATATATATATATATATTCTCTCTATAAATATATATTTAATTCTCTCTCTCTCTCTCTCTCTCTCTCTCTCTCTCTCTCTCTATCTGTGTGTGTGTGTGTGTGTGTGTGTGGCCCACCCGTCATCCTCCTCTGTGATTACAAGCACTTGAATAATTCCCCGAATAATTCACTGATATAACTGGAGCTATGGCGAATGGCAGCTGGCTGATTGGACCTGTGAGTGATGTGCACATTACAGAAGCGCGAGGGTAGAAAAAGTCCTCCTGTAGCTCCATACTGCACCACCGTGCTCCTCCTGAGACGCAGAGACAGAGGGACGGGTTCCCTAAAGTCTGCTTAAAGCGATTATACGGAGGCTGTGTAGCGCCTGTGCTGATTATTCAGGCTATATTGATCAAGGTGCAGCATTCAACGTTCAAAATCATAGTTTTCAATGAAGCTAGCAAGCGGACATGCTGGCGCTCTGCATCTCTGATCACTGATCAGTGTCTCATCACCTGCTCGGCGTTTTCTCATCACTGTGTTAGGTTAAAGCCACACAGAGGCAGCAGGTCACACGTGGCTTAAAGTTTTAGTATCTGCAAAACACTGAATATCAGATTTCACAGAAGTTCTGGTGCTGTCTGATGAATGTGTTTACACGCACTTGAGCAATCAGATCATAAGGAAACTCCAGGTCTACAGAGTCAGACAGTAATCGGACTGCTGCTTCACAACCAACCAATAAACAACATAAAGCTCAAAGATCTTGATTAGCTTCAAACTGGTCCCCAGGCTCCCCAGACACCCTTAAGCATATATATATATATATATCCTTCCTGGCTGACCGTGAATCATTGTGTATTGTGATTAAACCTCTAACCACTAGATGGCAGTGTTGTAATCCATTTTCAGCTACACTCCAACATTAACACACAGCACAAGAGCGCAATGCTATTGTAAAAGATCATTGTTTATATATATATATATATATATATATATATATATATATATATATATATATATATATATATATATATATATATGAGGGCATTAGGACTGGTTTGAAGACCTCTGATCTTAAAGATGAAAATGTTTTAAATCATTTAATTATCATTTAATTATCATTTAATTATCACTGCACTCAGTGTTGCCAACTCCTTAGTAAAAAAAGATGCATTCATATTTACATCCTGCTCTGTAAATAGGGGACGGGGTCAATGGCGGCTTTGGGCCTGCGCTATATATATATACATGCAGATTAAAAGAAACATAACACATACACTGACATAACATAAGCCATGAGCTGATTAGGGGGCGTCATGACCGGAAGGTTGCTGGTTTAATCTCCTGGACCAACAGCACATGATTAAAGTACCCTTGAGCAAAACACCTAACCCCCTACTGCTCCCTGCGTGCTCCGGGCAAGTGTGCTCACAGCCCCCTAGTGTGTGTATATTCACTAGTGCATGTATATATGGGTGTTTCACTGCCACCTTGTGTGTGTATATTCACTAGTGCATGTATATATGGGTGTTTCACTGCCACCTTGTGTGTGTATACTCACTAGTGCGTGTATATATGGGTGTTTACTGCCCCCTAGTGTGTGTATACTCACTAGTGCATGTATATATGGGTGTTTCACTGCCACCTTGTGTGTGTATACTCACTAGTGTGTGAATATATGGGTGTATCAATCTCCCCTAGTGTGTGTATACTCACTAGTGCGTGTATATTTGGGTGTTTCACTGCCCCCTAGTGTGTGTATACTCACTAGTGCGTGTATATATGGGTGTTTACTGCCCCCTAGTGTGTGTATACTCACTAGTGCATGTATATATGGGTGTTTCACTGCCACCTTGTGTGTGTATGCTCACTAGTGCGTGTATATATGGGTGTTTACTGCCCCCTAGTGTGTGTATACTCACTAGTGCATGTATATATGGGTGTTTCACTGCCACCTTGTGTGTGTATACTCACTAGTGCGTGTATATATGGGTGTTTACTGCCCCTAGTGTGTGTATACTCACTAGTGCGTGTATATATGGGTGTTTACTGCCCCCTAGTGTGTATACATATATATGGATATATATGGGTGTTTTTTTGTTTAGATAGTGAACAGAAGTCTGGTCAGTCTGCAGCTGTTGCCTCATTCGGGCTGATGCTTTGAGTTGAATGAGACTAGATGCTTATATATGTGAAGGGAGTGTTCCTGTACTGGAGCATTCACTCACCATCCACTTTATCAGAAACACCTACACCTCGTACTTCCAATCACGGGACACTTTATGAGATTTGGCCAGAATCCCCTTCTCCAAATGACTGTAATGGTCTCCCAGTGTCTCGCTGAAGCTGATGGAGGGGAAGGGGGTCAGGGTGAGGGACATAACACTAAATCATAAGACAGCCGGTTTGCTACGGCGGGAGCTAATGTGCCATCGATTACTTTGCACAATGACAAAACAGGAAGCCGCCTCGAAAAGTGCTTCGGCGGTCCGCATGAACAATTAGGCTTATGGCTTTAAAGCCCTCTGAAGCCTCGCTGATATACATACAGACGCTTATACATTAACAGCGACAGTAATCTTCACCCAGACAGATCCTGGACCGGTGTCGTCCCTGCTAAACATGCTTTTTTAAATTACACCGTGGAGTCACACTATTATGACCACCGGCTAATATCCAGAGTGACCACCGTGTGCATGGACAGCAGCTAGATGGACTGGGAGGTCCTGGTAGGTGGTCACAGGTATCTGGAGTCATGCTGACTGCAGTGCATCCCACAGCTGCTGGAGGGAGCGTGGAGGAGCATCCATAGAGCCAACACCACCATCCAGGTGGTCCCACAGATGCCCAATTGGGTTCACGTCTGGGGAATTAGGGGTCCAGGGTAGTACTTGGAAGTCTTCGGCAGCTCTTCCAACCAGTGTGGGACATTTCTAGTGTGACGTGTGGCATTGTGTCTTGCTGGAAGATCCCATCCACCCCAGAGAAGACAATCAGCATGTATGATGTACGTGATCTACAAGGATGGGTTCATACCTAGATTGGTTGAGATGGTCTTCCACATGGATGGTCTACCACGTGGACACCCGAAGACCACAGGTGAGGAGCCTGTGAGGAGCCAAGCGAAGAGATCCAGGGCTGTGGAGTTGGACTTCCTCACAGATGTCTGCGATGTTCATGCCGGATTAGGAATTTCAACTGACTTTATAGCCGACAAAGATGAAAACCTCAAAACCTCAACCTTATCCCGAAATTCGTTTGGCTACAACCGTATGGGCTTCAGTAAACTCAGTAAACGGATCAAGATCAGAGCATTATTTGTGCCGGCGTGGCCCTCAGCAGCGAGTAGCTCTTTTCCAGAGATTGACATGGCCCTGAAGATACGGAGCACCACCATCACCCACTTACTTGCAGACAATGACGTAGAGGTAGGACTTTTCTTTTATCACTGCCTTCAGTGCCTCCTGCATCAGTGTAATTGTTGATGCGTAGCACAGCATGTTTGATTAGCCTGAACTGCTTCAACCGGCTCAATCGTGGAAGGCCCAGTGGGCTGAGATGTCAAGGATGGCTTGGTAAGGCTTGGTTTCTTGTATGTAGCTTGCTACTAGGAGGCAATCCCACTTCTGACACCAAATGGCATCATGGCAATGAATGAGATTACATGAAACCACACCTCATACAAACCAGCAGCTTAAAGAACCACCACTCGGCACCGAGTGCACACGTCACATCCACGTGCTCTAAACTATTTAAAAGAATCCAGTCACATGATTATGATACCAACCACGTGGACACCCCAGAGAAGACAACAGGTGAGGAGCCTGTGAGGAGCCTAGCAATGAGATTCAGGGCTGTGGAGTTGGACTTCCTCACAGATGTCAGCGATATTCACGCCGGATTAGGAATTTCAACTGACTTTATAGCCTCAACCTTATCCCGAAATTCGTTCGGCTACAACCGTACGGGCTTCAGTAAACTCGCAGCTGGCGCCGCTACGGACCAGCCTGGGAGGTTTAACTACAGGAAAGCTCACAGCCGGACACACACTGACACTTCAAATCCAGTGTGCTTAGCTGCTTACCAGCCGGAGGTGAGGTGTGTGCGCGTAAATCCGCCAGCTCAGCTGTTCCTCCTGGCCGCCGCGTGTCACCTGAGTAAAGCAGCTGACCTCTGCATGAACACCACGCGCTCCGCCTTTGAGCACCGCAGGCAGCAAAGCAGATTTCACGCACAAGCGCAATCTACCATCCAGCGCCGCGCCGGCGCCGCCGTCACGGAATTAAACAAAACCCGCGCGCCTGATCCGCCGTTCCCGGCGAACGGCACGCCGCAAACACCACGCCGGCCCCACTCGTCCCAGTTTCAGACGCTCCAGCTACAGTCACGCTTCGTATCTCTTATTTCTGCCCCCCCGGGGGAACCTTGGCATGAGCGCGAGCGCTTTGTCACACCGCAGAGTCGGTAACAAAGCTCAAAGAACAACAAGAATCAGGAGGTGCGCCGTTTGAAATCACGTCCACTGAGAGAGTGAGAGAGAGAGAGAGAGAGAGAGAGAGAGAGATCCTGTGTTTGATTTCAAAGAGCCATGGCCTTCCAGTGGGGTTAAACGTATGTATTGGCAACCAAAAGACAATTCAGTCCTAATAACCATGTAGTTACACAAGAACAACAACAACATCGTTCTCAGCCCATATAACAAACCTGACTCGGTCATGCAGGTACATTCTCCACAATATCAGATGCATCCGACCCTTCCTCTCTCAGGAGGCCTCCCAGGTGCTCATCCAGTCTCTTGTCATTTCAAGGCTCGACTACTGCAACTCACTCCTGGCTGGTCTTCCTCTGCAGACCATCAGAACCTTCCACTGATCCAAAATGCAGCAGCACGGCTCGTCTTCAATCTTCCCAAGTTCACTCACATCACTCCACTGCTGCACTCCCTCCCTTCACTGGCTTCCTGTAGCTGCTCGCATTCACTTTAAAGTTCTGATGCCTACAAAGCCAAGAATGGACCAGCTCCTCCTGACCTTATAGCAATGGTCAAAAGTCGATCCTCACCTCGAGCCCGTCACGCTTCAAGTACGGCTCAGCTTGACCCGCCATCTCTCAAGATTCATGGAAGACTCGCGACAAGACGCTTCTCTGTCCTGGAGCCCAGATGGTGGAACGAACTTCCTCTGGCTGTCTGAACAGTGAACTCGCTCACGGTCTCTTAGTGAGCACTTATAAACACTGATCTACTGAAGCATTGGTATAAACCGTAACTGCACTTGATCTTCTAGGAACTCTGGATAAGTCGCTCTGGATAAGACTTTAACAGATACGCCTTTACTGTTTGCATCCATAGAGGAAGCAAGTAAATCACTTCTTACGTGTGGATTGTTTTTGGTGGAATTTATGAAGATATTTTGGTCAGCAAACCGAACCAACGATCTAATTGTTTCTTCATGGCAGTCAGGCTTGGACCAGTGAAAGAAACTCCTAATGCTTCAGCAGACCAAGAGATGTTGGACAATTTCATGGTCCCACTTTTGTGGGGACAGTTTGGGGATGGCTCCTTCCTGTTCCAACATGACTGCCCACCAGTACACAAAGCAGCTCCATAAAGACATGGAGGAGCGAGTTTGGTGTGGACTTGAACTTGACGGGCCTGCACAGCGTTCTGACCTCAACCTGATAGAACACCTTTGGGATGAATTAGAGCGGAGACTGTGAGCCAGACCTTCTCATCCAACATCAGTGTCTGACCTCACAGATGTTCTTCTGGAAGAACGGTCAAACATTCCCATAAACACTCTCCTAAACGGTGTGGAGAGCCTTCCCAGAGGAGCTGAAGCTGTTATAGCTGCAAAGGGACATCATATGAAACCCTATGGATTAAGAATGGGACGTCACTCAAGTTCATAAGTGTGTGAAGACAGACGTCCTCGTGTAAGGTGTTATGAGGGATGGAGCACACTTATCAAAAACGAGCATGTAACTGTATTACTGAACCAAATCTGTCACAACAACTTAGCTCTGCATCTTCGTCCTCTTCTCAGTCGTGGTGGAATTCCACACAGCTTGTGGACTCACTCCTCGAGCTTCTGGGGAGCTGCCGCTCCGTAGATGCCAGCTAGAGTGCTGCACGTGTACCCTGAAGCCCTGACTATCAGCCACAGCCAGCCACGGCTCTGGCGCTCGCTAGAAGCATCGCTGGAGGGGGGCAGCCAATGCAGCCAGTCCCTCCTGCCAGCCAGAGGTTCCTGAGGCCGGCCACCATCCAGGCGTCCTCACCGGTGCTGAGCTGTTCTCGACAGGGCTCGTTCTTCTCCACTGTTGGATCATGTAGCTATCCCACCATTGACCACGTGGTTTGTCAACGAGCAAGCTTCTGCTGCGGCACATCGGGGGGTCCCCATACCCGGGAGTCCTGTTCAGACTCGAACAACAGTCCTAAGGTCATGGAGGCCACGCCCATACCAGATAAACGTCTCCAGATAGTTTTCACCCTGCCGAACTGACGTCACAATGGTGCTTGCACAGTGGCCTTCACAAGATCAGAGCGTTCTCCGTGCCGGCGTGGCCCTCAACTCATCAGAGTGTTCTCCATGCCAGCGTGGCCCTCGGCTCATCAGAGCGTTCTCCATGCCAGCGTGGCCCTTGGCTCATCAGAGCGTTCTCCGTGCCAGCGTGGCCCTCGACTCATCAGAGTGTTCTCCGTGCCAGCGTGGCCCTCAACTCATCAGAGTGTTCTCTGTGCCAGCGTGGCCCTCAACTCATTTCTCTTTGTTGCCGTACTGAAGATTATCTCCATCTGTACCTCTGGCTCGCTCCATGTGGGCTCTACAAGAGAGTAGCTCCTCTCCAGAGATTCATACAGCCCTGAAGATACGGAGCGCCACCATCACCCACCTCCTTGCTGACAATGGCGTAGAGCAGAGGTCACCAATAGGCGGACCGCGGTCCGGGTCCGGACCCAGACGTTGTCCAATGCGGCTCCAAACTGATAAACTACTGAGAGAGGTTTAATGTGGACAGTTTTATTTTAAGAGACGGAACTTTTCTAGTCTTTATGGTATACGGGCTTTGCGGCGCAGTGACCTCACAGACCAATCACGTGAGTTGTAAAGTTACCAAACATGCTGCTCAACCAATCTTGGGTGCGTTTCCCAAAACGTTCGTAACACTAAGTACTTCGTAACTTCATACTTAAGAACATTCTTAAAATTACGAATGTTTCCCGAAAGCCTTCGTAACTAACGTAGTACGTGAAGTTGTTCGTAAATGTAAGAGTAATCCGACCCACTCGTAACTCTTCTTCTTAACTCGAAGTTCACGTGCAGTTCTGTCTCAAAAACAAAAGAGGGCGCTAATCATCCTTTTAAAAACACATTGTTCTGCGCATGGACACACACATTTATACAAACATGAATTCATGAAGATTTAAAATCACTTTTAAAGCGTAACTGCATCACGGAAATGACATCCAACGTCAAGAAATATCATATCCAACAGCTTGAATGATGTACAGTAAACTTCTAGAATAAACAGGTGTTTGATTGTATCATAGTGTAGTGGGAAGCAATCTGTCGACCACTCCGAAGATCAATACTGCGTATAAATGTAAATTTAACTTTTTTTTATTTTAAGGTTGGAATCATCGTAATCTCGTGAAACAAACAGTTTAAATTGCAGTACAATACATTATTTGTTGATGTACACATATAAATGAACACATTTTTAATTAATTCTTTCCAGTGTTACAGTCATAGCAGTAAATTACTTACGTTTGCGTGGCTGGTGTGCCGAGCTAGGAAGGTTAATCGTGCAAGAGAATTGCACAATTGCAAGCAAAATGTTGTTTTTTTTTTTTTTTACATAAAAGTATGTAAATCCTTATTTGTTGTTCTTTTTTATTATAATTATTTACAAACCGATACATTTGTGGCATAATAATGAGGAAACCTATGTAAATCGGTGGTTCAGTTCTTGACTGGTGGAGTCAATAAAGAGCTACTTGAAACTAGTTCATAAGTTTGGAGACTAAGAAGGCGTTCGGGAAACACTCGCAAAATTGGTCGTGAATCACTAAGATCAGTCGTTATCGGGAAACGCCCCCCTGATCTGTGCAGATTCAGGCGCACGGCGCGCACACAGGTGAGAAGCAGCAGTCGGAGAACAAACGGGAGTCGGACGGCGCGCGCAAAAAAAAGAAAAGTCAACGGCGAAAAACGGCTTTTCAAGCAGGAATGGACCGAGACATGTTTCTACTTCCCACAGACAGTTCCAAACCTTCATGTCTAATACGTTCTGAGATGGTGGCGCTAATTAAAAGCAGCCCCGTATCTCATATCCATACATTCATCCTCCGCTTTATCCTGCTAGTCAATCCCAGCGTCATCGGGCGCAGGCAGGGAACACCCTGGACAAGTTTTTAAAAGTATTTTTTATTTAAATTTTAAATGAAGCCCTTGTTTTTACTTAAAGTGATGAAAAAAGATCACATGAAGGTATGAGATGCTGATACTAGACTACTTCAGTAAACAGGATACACCACTGAATCACATGCTAGAGATGATGATGGTCTAGACCGGCCTGAGGAGATCTCCTCTAACTGGACCTTACTGACTCTAATTAAATACCCCTGGCGTAGAGGTTAGTGTCTCGATGTCCTGCATGAGTGTAGCCTAATTGTTGATTGTGAAAGACCATCGTAGCACGGCATGTTTAATTAACCTGGACTGCTTCCACTGTCTGTGGACGGGTCCAGTAACAACTCTCCAGTTCAATCGTGAAAGGCCCAGTGGGCTGAGATGTCGAGGATGGCTTAGTAAGGCTTGGTTTCTTGTTTGTAGCTTGCTACTAGGAGGCAATCCCACTTCTGACACCAAATGGCATCCTGGCAACGAATGAGATAGTTAGCCTGGTTAAAACGGACTCTGGTTTGGTGTGGTTCGTTTGGTGTGGTTCGTTTGGTGTGGTTCGTTTGGTGTGGTTCGTTTGGTGTGGTTCATTTGGTGTGGTTCGTTTGGTGTGGTTCGTTTGGGATGGTTCGTTTGGTATGGTTCGTTTGGTGTGGTTCATTTGGTGTGGTTCGTTTGGGATGGTTCGTGTGGTGTGGTTCGTTTGGTGTGGTTCGTTTGGTGTGGTTAGTTTGGGATGGTTCGTTTGGGATGGTTCGTTTGGTGTGGTTCGTTTGGTGTGGTTCGTTTGGTGTGGTTCGTTTGGTATGGTTCATTTGGTGTGGTTCGTTTGGTGTGGTTCGTTTGGTGTGGTTCGTTTGGTGTGGTTCGTTTGGTATGGTTCGTTTGGTATGGTTCGTTTGGTGTGGTTCGTTTGGGATGGTTCGTTTGGTGTGGTTCGTTTGGTATGGTTCGTGTGGTATGGTTCATTTGGTGTGGTTCATTTGGTGTGGTTCGTTTGGTGTGGTTCGTTTGGTGTGGTTCGTTTGGTATGGTTCGTTTGGTGTGGTTCATTTGGTGTGGTTCGTTTGGGATGGTTCGTGTGGTGTGGTTCGTGTGGTGTGGTTCGTTTGGTATGGTTTGTTTGGTATGGTTCGTGTGGTATGGTTCATTTGGTGTGGTTCGTTTGGTGTGGTTCGTTTGGTGTGGTTCGTTTGGTGTGGTTCGTTTGGTATGGTTCGTTTGGTATGGTTCGTTTGGTGTGGTTCGTTTGGTATGGTTCGTGTGGTATGGTTTGTTTGGTGTGGTTCGTTTGGTGTGGTTCGTTTGGTGTGGTTCGTTTGGTATGGTTCGTTTGGTGTGGTTCGTTTGGTGTGGTTCGTTTTGGCAGGTGTGAAAACAGTAATCACACTCGGGTAAGTCCCTTGAGAGGAGGTGGTCTCGGTCCGGTTCCAAACGAACTCCGGAGCGGTTCGTTTGGGTTGAGAACGTGATCCGACCTCGATCCAAAGTATTAGGTGTACTCCACAAGCTTCATTTAAACATCTCCTGCAGCCAGGTGTGCTTTGCATTATGGGATGCGGCAGATGGCGTAAACAGAGAACTGGAGAACTGGAGCAGCTAACAGGGCGAGGACAATGAAGCGAGGTGTCTCTTGGACTAGCAGTGAGGGACGTTGTGTACTTGGTGTTTGGAGTGAGCTGGGTGGTCTGCAGGTGGACTGTAGTTTGGTATATTATCAGATTATTAGTACAGCTATGAACAGATGCTGTCTCTGCCGCTGCTCCGTGATACGCTCTACAAGAAATGTGCAGTAGTTTAGAAAACCGGATCTTCTCCCTGTGTTTACTTTCTTACTCACACACCAGATAGCTCTGACCAATCAGAGGAGACGACGTCCTCACCAGGTTTGTTGGGGAGCATTTTGGTGCGTTTAGGTTTTTGCCTGTGAAAACAAACTTAATCAAAGAGGAAACACTCCAAGTACACAAACTCATTAACTGATCCAGACCAGTGGAACCAACCACAGCCTGCCGTATGCAATCTGCTCTGGTATGTTTATGGAGCTGGTTAAGAGTTACCAAGGATTCCCAATGACTGTATGCCATGCAGTGCATGCTGGGTATTATATTGATCAAACAGAACAACAAGATAATCTCGATAATCTCAAACAGACTTGTGGGCGGAGCCAGCTCCCCCCATTCCGTCCTCTTTTACTGCTGCCTGTAAGCGGAAGCCCCTCCGTCAGTGCTCTCCACGCTGGAGCAGGGAAGCCCGGTGGAAATCACTGCACTGCCAGGCTTTATGAGGAAAGTGCTGGAGCCCCTGCACACAGGCCGGGGAATCCCCAACACTGCAATTACATTCTAACCCTGAACACGGAGCCTGCTGTAACATGGTCCTCTCTCTCTCTCTCTCTCTCTCTCTCTGACTCTGCACTCTGCTTATTTCCCTGGACACAGTCATATTCGTTCCTCCTGCTTTGTTTGTTGCTGCTGCTGCATTGGAGCTGCTGATTTGCGCATTACTGCTCTCTATACTGCTGTACTGTTGATGCGCTGCTGTATTATCACACACTGTCGCTTCACCGGTGACGACTCAGCACACGATTCCCACACGACTGCGTATGAACGGACACGCGTCTTCATTTATTATATATTCATCACTTTTACTGTATTACCTACATTCCACATACAGTTCTGGATCATTTCTATTGAGCCGTTCTTTATGAATTGCTCTTTTATCTCTATTCTATTTCTATATTCCTTTTATTCTATTTTTTGGTCTGTTTTTTTTCATTTATTTCTGTTTCTATTGTATTTTGTTCTATTCTATTCCGCTATCCTTCTCTTCTATCTCTATTCCTTTCTTGTGGTGTCTCTATCCTATTCTATTCCACACTTCTAAAACTATTCTATTCTAACCTATCCTTTCTCTTTGTTCTATAATTTTCTATTTTTATTTTATTCTACAGTTCCATTATATTCTATTCTACAGTTCTATTCCATTCTACAGTTCTATTATATTCTATTCTACAGTTCTATTCCATTCTACAGTTCTATTATATTCTATTCTACAGTTCTATTCTATTCTACAGTTCTATTATATTCTATTTTACAGTTCTATTCCATTCTACAGTTCTATTATATTCTATTCTACAGTTCTATTCTATTCTACAGTTCTATTCTATTCTACAGTTCTATTATATTCTATTCTACAGTTCTATTCCATTCTACAGTTCTATTATATTCTATTCTACAGTTCTATTCCATTCTACAGTTCTATTATATTCTATTCTACAGTTCTATTCTATTCTACAGTTCTATTATATTCTACAGTTCTATTCTATTCTATAGTTCTATTATATTCTACAGTTCTATTCTATTCTACAGTTCCATTATATTCTATTCTACAGTTCTATTCTATTCTACAGTTCTATTATATTCTATTCAACATTTCTATTATATACTATTCTACAGTTCTATTCTATTCTACAGTTCTATTATATTCTACAGTTCTATTCTATTCTACAGTTCCATTATATTCTATTCTACAGTTCTATTATATTCTATTCTACAGTTCTATTATATTCTACAGTTCCATTATATTCTATTCTACAGTTCTATTATATTCTACAGTTCCATTATATTCTATTCTACAGTTCTATTCTATTCTACAGTTCTATTATATTCTATTCTACAGTTCTATTATATTCTACAGTTCCATTATATTCTATTCTACAGTTCTATTCCACAGTTCTATTATATTCAACAGTTCTATTCTACGATTTTATTCTACTCTACAGTTCTATTCTACAATTTTGTTCTATTCTACAGTTCTATTATATTCAACAGTTCTATTCTACATTTCTATTCTTTTCTACAGTTCTATTCCACAGTTCTATTATATTCCACAGTTCTATTCTATTTTATTCTACTGTTCTATTCCAGTTCTATTATGTTCTACAGTTCTATTCTACATTTCTACTCTATTCTACAGTTCTATTCTACTCTATTCCACAGTTCTAATGTATTCTATTCTACAGTTCTATTATATTTTTACAGTTCTATTATAATCCACAGTTCTATTCTACATTTCTATCCTACAGTTCTGTTCTACAATTCTATTATATTCCACAGTTCACTATTCTACAGTTCGATTCTATTCTATGTTTGTATTCTATTCTATTGGTCTACAGTTCTATTGCATTCTACAGATAAATTCTATTCTACAGTTCTATTCTATTCTATATTTGTATTCTGTTCTACTGGTCTACAATTCTATTCTATTGGTCTATTCTACATTTCAGAATCATTCCATTCTCTCCTGTTTTTATTTCTGTTATATCTATTTATTTAATTCCCCTGCACTTTCTATTCTATTCCACTATATCTATTCAATTTCTGATCTCTTGATTTCTGTTCTTTGTCTATCATTCTATTTGCTCTCCTTCACTATCTCTTTCAATTCTATTCCCTTCTTACTACATATTTATTTTTTTATTCTATTTTCCTCTTTTGCTGTTCTCTCTCTCTCTCTCTCTCCCCCCTAATGAAGCTGGCTGTAAGCAGCTACCTTCATTACATTCAATCCTCTGGACGGCATCAGCAATTACACACACACACACACACACACACACACACACACACACACACACACACACACACACACACACACACACACTCTCATCTCCCTCTCTTCACATCTCATTTCAGCTCTTCTTCTGTCCTCTCTTTCTGCTCTCTGACATTCACATTTCTTTTATTTCCCTGTTTTCTTCTCACTCTCTTCTCTTCTCCCTTCACAATCCCGCCGTAGATCTTTCCACACTTCTGCTCTTTTTTATTCTCTCAGTTAAACCTACTCTTTCTTCTCTCCTTCCCTCTCAGGAATCACCCCATCAGCACTGCAGGGAGATAAAAGAAAAAAACCAACTGTTCTAAAAGCAGACAAAAAAAGAAAATGTGTTGTAGGTGAAAACTGGCCGAGGTGAGAAAGAGGGGGAGAGAAAACAGAAGGAGGGAGGACAGGAAAGGAGAAGAGAACAGATAATAAATAGAAAAGAAGAGAATCTGAGAAAAGAGAGAAGAAAAGATCTACGATGAATAGAGTAGAAAAGATGTGAGAGGAGAAGATAATAGAAGAAGAGAAGAGAAAGACAGAGAAGAGAAAAGAGGAGAGAATGTAAAAAGAAGAGAAGACAGAGAAATACAGATTAGAAAAAGAGTGAGAAGAGAGAAAAGAATAAAAGAGGAGAAGATAGATAGGAAAAACAGACACGAAGAGAAAAGAACAGAGGAGAAGAAACATAGAATTAGAAATATATGGAAAGAATAAAGAAGGTACAAAGAAATTGAAGAAAAAAGAGAATGCGTGAAAATTGAAAAGAATAGATGAGAAGCGAGGAGGAAAAGAAGAGAAGAAAGGGGGAACAGAAGAGAAGAAAGGAAGAAGAAAAGAGAAGAAAGGAGGAAGAAGAGAGGACAGGAGGATGAAGAGAAGAAAGGAGGGAGAGAAAAAAGGAGAAAGGGAAGAGAAGAGAGGAGGATAAGAAGAAAGGAGGAGGTAGAGAGTACAGGAAGAAGAAGAGAAGAAGGGGGAAGAGAAGAAAAGAGGAGGAGTAGAGATGAGAGGAGGATGAAGAGAGGAAAGGAGGAAGAAGAGAAGAGAGGAGGAAGTGGAAAGAAGAGAGGAGGAAGAGATGAAAGGAAGAAGAGAAGAGAGGAGGAAGAGAAGAGAAGAGGAAGAGAAGAGAGGAGGACGCGATGAAAGGAGGAAGAGAAGAGAGGAGGAAGAGAAGAGAAGAGAGGAGGAAGAGATGAAAGGAAGAAGAGAAGAGAGGAGGAAGAGAAGAGAAGAGGAAGAGAAGAGAAGAGAGGAGGACGCGATGAAAGGAGGAAGAGAAGAGAGGAGGAAGAGAAGAGAAGAGGAAGAGAAGAGAAGGAAGCGATGAAAGGAGGAAGAGAAGAGAGGAGGAAGAGAAGAGAGGAGGAAGAGAAGAGAAGAGAGGAGGAAGAGATGAAAGGAAGAAGAGAAGAGAGGAGGAAGAGAAGAGAAGAGGAAGAGAAGAGAAGAGAGGAGGAAGCGATGAAAGGAGGAAGAGAAGAGAGGAGGAAGAGAAGAGGAAGAGAAGAGAAGAGAGGAGGAAGCGATGAAAGGAGGAAGAGAAGAGAGGAGGAAGAGAAGAGGAAGAGAAGAGAAGAGAGGAGGAAGAGATGAAAGGAAGAAGAGAAGAGAGGAGGAAGAGAAGAGGAAGAGGAAGAGAAGAGAGGAGGAAGAGATGAAAGGAAGAAGAGAAGAGAGGAGGAAGAGAAGAGAGGAGGAAGAGAAGAGGAAGAGAAGAGAAGAGAGGAGGAAGCGATGAAAGGAGGAAGAGAAGAGAGGAGGAAGAGAAGAGAAGAGGAAGAGGAAGAGAAGAGAGGAGGAAGAGATGAAAGGAAGAAGAAAAGAGAGGAGGAAGAGAAGAGAGGAGGAAGAGAAGAGAAGAGAGGAGGAAGAGATGAAAGGAAGAAGAGAAGAGAGGAGGAAGAGAAGAGAGGAGGAAGAGAAGAGGAAGAGAGGAGGAAGAGAAGAGAAGAGAGGAGGAAGAGATGAAAGGAAGAAGAGAAGAGAGGAGGAAGAGAAGAGAAGAGGAAGAGGAAGAGAAGAGAGGAGGAAGAGATGAAAGGAAGAAGAAAAGAGAGGAGGAAGAGAAGAGAGGAGGAAGAGAAGAGAAGAGAGGAGGAAGAGATGAAAGGAAGAAGAGAAGAGAGGAGGAAGAGAAGAGAAGAGGAAGAGAAGAGAAGAGAGGAGGAAGCGATGAAAGGAGGAAGAGAAGAGAGGAGGAAGAGAAGAGGAAGAGAAGAGAAGAGAGGAGGAAGCGATGAAAGGAGGAAGAGAAGAGAGGAGGAAGAGAAGAGGAAGAGAAGAGAAGAGAGGAGGAAGAGATGAAAGGAAGAAGAGAAGAGAGGAGGAAGAGAAGAGGAAGAGGAAGAGAAGAGAGGAGGAAGAGATGAAAGGAAGAAGAGAAGAGAGGAGGAAGAGAAGAGAGGAGGAAGAGAAGAGGAAGAGAAGAGAAGAGAGGAGGAAGCGATGAAAGGAGGAAGAGAAGAGAGGAGGAAGAGAAGAGGAAGAGAAGAGAAGAGAGGAGGAAGAGATGAAACGAAGAAGAGAAGAGAGGAGGAAGAGAAGAGGAAGAGAAGAGAAGAGAGGAGGAAGAGATGAAACGAAGAAGAGAAGAGAGGAGGAAGAGAAGAGGAAGAGAGGAGGAAGAGAAGAGAAGAGAGGAGGAAGAGATGAAAGGAAGAAGAGAAGAGAGGAGGAAGAGAAGAGAAGAGGAAGAGGAAGAGAAGAGAGGAGGAAGAGATGAAAGGAAGAAGAAAAGAGAGGAGGAAGAGAAGAGAGGAGGAAGAGAAGAGAAGAGAGGAGGAAGAGATGAAAGGAAGAAGAGAAGAGAGGAGGAAGAGATGAAAGGAAGAAGAGAAGAGAGGAGGAAGAGAAGAGAGGAGGAAGAGAAGAGGAAGAGAAGAGAAGAGAGGAGGAAGAGATGAAAGGAAGAAGAGAAGAGAGGAGGAAGAGAAGAGAAGAGGAAGAGAAGAGAAGGAAGCGATGAAAGGAGGAAGAGAAGAGAGGAGGAAGAGAAGAGAGGAGGAAGAGAAGAGAAGAGAGGAGGAAGAGATGAAAGGAAGAAGAGAAGAGAGGAGGAAGAGAAGAGAAGAGGAAGAGAAGAGAAGAGAGGAGGAAGCGATGAAAGGAGGAAGAGAAGAGAGGAGGAAGAGAAGAGGAAGAGAAGAGAAGAGAGGAGGAAGCGATGAAAGGAGGAAGAGAAGAGAGGAGGAAGAGAAGAGGAAGAGAAGAGAAGAGAGGAGGAAGAGATGAAAGGAAGAAGAGAAGAGAGGAGGAAGAGAAGAGAGGAGGAAGAGAAGAGGAAGAGAAGAGAAGAGAGGAGGAAGCGATGAAAGGAGGAAGAGAAGAGAGGAGGAAGAGAAGAGAAGAGGAAGAGGAAGAGAAGAGAGGAGGAAGAGATGAAAGGAAGAAGAAAAGAGAGGAGGAAGAGAAGAGAGGAGGAAGAGAAGAGAAGAGAGGAGGAAGAGATGAAAGGAAGAAGAGAAGAGAGGAGGAAGAGAAGAGAGGAGGAAGAGAAGAGGAAGAGAGGAGGAAGAGAAGAGAAGAGAGGAGGAAGAGATGAAAGGAAGAAGAGAAGAGAGGAGGAAGAGAAGAGAAGAGGAAGAGGAAGAGAAGAGAGGAGGAAGAGATGAAAGGAAGAAGAAAAGAGAGGAGGAAGAGAAGAGAGGAGGAAGAGAAGAGAAGAGAGGAGGAAGAGATGAAAGGAAGAAGAGAAGAGAGGAGGAAGAGAAGAGAAGAGGAAGAGAAGAGAAGAGAGGAGGAAGCGATGAAAGGAGGAAGAGAAGAGAGGAGGAAGAGAAGAGGAAGAGAAGAGAAGAGAGGAGGAAGCGATGAAAGGAGGAAGAGAAGAGAGGAGGAAGAGAAGAGGAAGAGAAGAGAAGAGAGGAGGAAGAGATGAAAGGAAGAAGAGAAGAGAGGAGGAAGAGAAGAGGAAGAGGAAGAGAAGAGAGGAGGAAGAGATGAAAGGAAGAAGAGAAGAGAGGAGGAAGAGAAGAGAGGAGGAAGAGAAGAGGAAGAGAAGAGAAGAGAGGAGGAAGCGATGAAAGGAGGAAGAGAAGAGAGGAGGAAGAGAAGAGGAAGAGAAGAGAAGAGAGGAGGAAGAGATGAAACGAAGAAGAGAAGAGAGGAGGAAGAGAAGAGGAAGAGAAGAGAAGAGAGGAGGAAGAGATGAAACGAAGAAGAGAAGAGAGGAGGAAGAGAAGAGGAAGAGAGGAGGAAGAGAAGAGAAGAGAGGAGGAAGAGATGAAAGGAAGAAGAGAAGAGAGGAGGAAGAGAAGAGAAGAGGAAGAGGAAGAGAAGAGAGGAGGAAGAGATGAAAGGAAGAAGAAAAGAGAGGAGGAAGAGAAGAGAGGAGGAAGAGAAGAGAAGAGAGGAGGAAGAGATGAAAGGAAGAAGAGAAGAGAGGAGGAAGAGATGAAAGGAAGAAGAGAAGAGAGGAGGAAGAGAAGAGAGGAGGAAGAGAAGAGGAAGAGAAGAGAAGAGAGGAGGAAGAGATGAAAGGAAGAAGAGAAGAGAGGAGGAAGAGAAGAGGAAGAGGAAGAGAAGAGAGGCATTAGCGCTCTGGAGCTGCAGCAGGAGGGGAGTGGGGGGGGGGGGCGTTGGGGGGGGATTCCACTGCTATTTTTATCCTGACGCATTCATACTGGAGCTGTTCTACAAAACCCTTCGCCTATACGACTTCACAGACTTCCGTTCACACGGCAACCGTTCAGATATGATCCTACATGTTACAGTCCAGATCCATGATCTGCTGATCTCCTGTTCTCCTGCTCTCCTGCTCTCCTGCTCTCCTGTTCTCCTGTTCTCCTGCTCTCCTGTTCTCCTGCTCTCCTGTTCTCCTGCTCTCCTGCTCTCCTGTTCTCCTGTTCTCCTGCTCTCCTGCTCTCCTGTTCTCCTGTTCTCCTGCTCCAGGAAAGGAGGTCAGTTCTATCACCGTATCAGGTCTCCAGCATCCGGACGGACGGACGGCGTGAGGACCAGATCACAGAGCTTAATCAGATTCTGCTTACTCCACAGATCTGGAGTCAAAGGATTCACAGCCGCAGAGAAACATTACTCACGAGTTTCCAGCAGTGAACAGAGGCAATAACGTGTTTCACCACCGCAACTGCATCTGTATATGTATATCCCAACCGCAACTGCGTTTAAATGTGTATCACCACCGCAACTGCGTTTAAATGTGTATCACCACCGCAACTGCGTCTGTATATGTATATCACCACCGCAACTGCATCTGTATATATATATATATATATATCACCACCACAACTGCGTCTGTATATGTATATCACCACCGCAACTGCATCTGTATATATATATCACCACCACAACTGCGTCTGTATATGTATATCACCACCACAACTGCGTCTGTATATGTATATCACCACCGCAACTGCATCTGTATATATATATCACCACCGCAACTGTGTCTGTATATGTATATCACCACCACAACTGCGTCTGTATATGTATATCACCACCACAACTGCATCTGTATATATATATCACCACCACAACTGCGTCTGTATATGTATATCACCACCACAACTGCGTCTGTATATGTATATCACCACCACAACTGCGTCTGTATATGTATGTCACCACTGCAACTGCATCTGTATATATATATCACCACCGCAACTGCGTCTTTATATGTATATCACCACCACAACTGCGTCTGTATATGTATATCACCACCGCAACTGCGTCTTTATATGTATATCACCACCACAACTGCGTCTGTATATGTATGTCACCACTGCAACTGCATCTGTATATATATAACACCACCGCAACTGCGTCTTTATATGTATATCACCACCACAACTGCGTCTGTATATGTATGTCACCACTGCAACTGCATCTGTATATATATATATATCACCACCGCAACTGCGTCTTTATATGTATATCACCACCACAACTGCGTCTTTATATGTATATCACCACCGCAACTGCGTCTGTATATCACCACCGCAACTACGTCTGTATATGTATGTCACCACTGCAACTGCGTCTGTATATATATATCACCACCGCAACTACGTCTTTATACGTATATCACCACCGCAACAGCATCTGTATATATATATCACCACCGAAACTGCGTCTTTATATGTATATCACCACCGCAACTGCGTCTGTATATCACCACCGCAACTGCATCTGTATATGTATATCACCACCGCAACTGCATCTGTATATGTATATCACCACCGCAACTGCGTTTAAATGTGTATCACCACCGCAACTGCGTCTGTATATGTATATCACCACCGCAACTGCATCTGTATATATATATATATATATATATATATATATATATCACCACCGCAACTGCGTCTGTATATGTATATCACCACCACAACTGCGTCTGTATATGTATATCACCACCGCAACTGCATCTGTATATATATATCACCACCGCAACTGCGTCTTTATATGTATATCACCACCGCAACTGCGTCTGTATATGTATATCACCACCACAACTGCATCTGTATATGTATATCACCACTGCAACTGCATCTGTATATATATATCACCACCGCAACTGCGTCTTTATATGTATATCACCACCGCAACTGCGTCTTTATATGTATATCACCACCACAACTGCATCTGTATATGTATATCACCACTGCAACTGCATCTGTATATATATATCACCACCGCAACTGCGTCTTTATATGTATATCACCACCGCAACTGCGTCTTTATATGTATATCACCACCACAACTGCGTCTGTATATGTATGTCACCACTGCAACTGCATCTGTATATATATATCACCACCGCAACTGCGTCTTTATATGTATATCACCACCACAACTGCGTCTGTATATGTATATCACCACCACAACTGCGTCTTTATATGTATATCACCACCACAACTGCATCTGTATATATATAACACCACCGCAACTGCGTCTGTATATGTATATCACCACCACAACTGCGTCTGTATATGTATATCACCACCACAACTGCGTCTTTATATGTATATCACCACTGTAACTGCATCTGTATATGTATATCACCACCACAACTGCGTCTGTATATGTATATCACCACCACAACTGCGTCTGTATATGTATATCACCACCACAACTGCGTCTGTATATATATATCACCACCGCAACTGCGTCTGTATATGTATATCACCACTGCAACTGCATCTGTATATATATAACACCACCGCAACTGCGTCTGTATATGTATATCACCACCGCAACTGCATCTGTATATATATAACACCACCACAACTGCGTCTGTATATGTATATCACCACCACAACTGCGTCTTTATATGTATATCACCACCGCAACTGCGTCTGTATATGTATATCACCACTGTAACTGCATCTGTATATATATAACACCACCGCAACTGCGTCTGTATATGTATATCACCACTGTAACTGCATCTGTATATATATAACACCACCGCAACTGCGTCTTTATATGTATATCACCACCACAACTGCGTCTGTATATGTATATCACCACCACAACTGCGTCTGTATATGTATATCACCACCACAACTGCGTCTGTATATGTATATCACCACCACAACTGCGTCTGTATATGTATATCACCACCACAACTGCATCTGTATATGTATATCACCACCACAACTGCGTCTGTATATGTATATCACCACCACAACTGCGTCTGTATATGTATATCACCACCACAACTGCGTCTGTATATGTATATCACCACCACAACTGCGTCTGTATATGTATATCACCACCACAACTGCATCTGTATATGTATATCACCACCACAACTGCGTCTGTATATGTATATCACCACCACAACTGCGTCTGTATATGTATATCACCACCACAACTGCGTCTGTATATGTATGTCACCACTGCAACTGCATCTGTATATATATATCACCACCGCAACTGCGTCTTTATATGTATATCACCACTGCAACTGCATCTGTATATATATATATATATATCACCACCGCAACTGCGTTTGTATATGTGTAACACCACCGCAACTGCGTTTGTATATGTGTATCACCACCACAGCTGTGTACATGCATGTATATCATCAACGCAACTGTGTATGTGTATGTATATCAGGACTGGGACTGTATATTATATATGTCACCACCGCAACTGTGTGCATGTATATATATCACCACCGCAACTGTGTACATTTATGTATATCACCACCGCAACTGGGTACATATATCACCACCGCAACTGTGTGTATGTATATGTCCATCACCAAAAGTGAGGAAGTACAGAAAGCTAAAACCTAAAAAATATGTAAAGAAATGAGAAGGAGGGCAGTTGAGAAATGAGGAGCAATGAGGAGAAAGATGAAAAGTGTGGAGACGTGTGGAGAAGTGTGGAGAAGCATGGAGAAGTGTGGAGAAGTGTGGAGAAATGTGGAGAAATGTTGAGAAGTATGGAGAAGTGTGGAGAAATGTGAAGAAGTATGGAGAAGTGTGGAGAAATGTGGAGAAGTATGGAGAAGTGTGGAGAAATGTTGAGAAGTATGGAGAAGTGTGGAGAAATGTGGAGAAGTGAAGTATGGAGAAGTGTGGAGAAATGTGGAGAAGTATGGAGAAGTGTGGTGAAGTGTGGAGAAGTATGGAGAAGTGTGGTGAAGTGTGGAGAAGAGTGGTGAAGTGTGGAGAAATGTTGAGAAGTATGGTGAAGTGTGGAGAAATGTTGAGAAGTATGGAGAAGTGTGGAGAAGTGTGGAGAAATGTGGAGAAGTGAAGTATGGAGAAGTGTGGAGAAATGTGGAGAAGTATGGAGAAGTGTGGAGAAATGTGGTGAAGTGTGGAGAAGTGTGGAGAAATGTGGTGAAGTGTGGAGAAGAGTGGTGAAGTGTGGAGAAGTGTGGAGAAATGTGGAGAAGTATGGAGAAGTGTGGAGAAATGTTGAGAAGTATGGAGAAGTGTGGAGAAATGTGGAGAAGTATGGAGAAGTGTGGAGAAATGTTGAGAAGTATGGAGAAGTGTGGAGAAATGTGGAGAAGTGAAGTATGGAGAAGTGTGGAGAAATGTGGAGAAGTATGGAGAAGTGTGGAGAAGTGTGGAGAAATGTGGTGAAGTGTGGAGAAGAGTGGTGAAGTGTGGAGAAATGTGGTGAAGTGTGGAGAAGAGTGGTGAAGTGTGGAGAAGTGTGGAGACCTGTGGAGAAGTGAAGTATGGAGAAGTGTGGAGAAATGTGGAGAAGTATGGAGAAGTGTGGAGAAATGTGGAGAAGTATGGAGAAGTGTGGAGAAATGTTGAGAAGTATGGAGAAGTGTGGAGAAATGTGGAGAAGTGAAGTATGGAGAAGTGTGGAGAAATGTGGAGAAGTATGGAGAAGTGTGGAGAAGTGTGGAGAAATGTGGTGAAGTGTGGAGAAGAGTGGTGAAGTGTGGAGAAATGTGGTGAAGTGTGGAGAAGAGTGGTGAAGTGTGGAGAAGTGTGGAGACCTGTGGAGAAGCATGCAAGGTCTAAAGGTTCTCCTGTGTAGAGCTGAAGATTTGATGGTGGTCGTATGATCTGAGAGGCTTTTCTCATCACTCACACAGCTGACACAGAAAAAACACAATCAATTATTCACTCTCTCTCACACACACACACACACACACACACACATACATTCACACACATACACACACACACACACTCACACACATACACACTTACACACACACACAATCTCTCTCTAGAAAAGATCGTTCTCTATTATTCACACACAGCAATAGAGCAACATGTGTGTAGAGACAGAGAGAGGGAGAGAGACAGAGAGAGAGAGAGACAGAGAGAGAGAGGGAGAGAGAGAGCGACAGAGAGAGGGAGAGATACAGAGAGAGAGAGCGACAGAGAGAGAGAGAGAGCGACAGAGAGAGAGACAGAAAGAGAGAGAGGGAGAGAGAGAGAGAGAGAGAAAGAGACAGAGAGACGGAAAGAGAGAGACGGAAGAGATGAAGCTAAGAGAGGATGAGGTGAGTGTTGCAGTGTGAATATGAACGAGAGTGTGTATGATAGAGAGAAAAGCAGGAAGGAGTGATGAAAGAGGGAATCTTCAGTCGTTTATCTGCAGCCAGTGGAGCAGCTTTAAACCCTCTTTACTGAAGAACTGAAGGCATGTGTTATTACAGCGTTATAGATATAACAGAAGTTATACCACCCCCTACGCTTTCTGTAGTGTATTACAGTCTGTCAGAATGACTGTCGCCCCCTACGCTTCCTGTAGTGTATTACAGTCTGTCAGAATGACCGTCGCCCCCTACGCTTTCTGTAGTGTATTACAGTCTGTCAGAATGACTGTCGCCCCCTACGCTTCCTGTAGTGTATTACAGTCTGTCAGAATGACCGTCGCCCCCTACGCTTCCTGTAGTGTATTACAGTCTGTCAGAACGACCGTTGCCCCCTACGCTTCCTGTAGTGTATTACAGTCTGTCAGAACGACCGTCGCCCCCTACGCTTCCTGTAGTGTATTACAGTCTGTCAGAATGACCGTCGCCCCCTACGCTTCCTGTAGTGTATTACAGTCTGTCAGAATGACCGTCGCCCCCTACGCTTCCTGTAGTGTATTACAGTCTGTCAGAATGACCGTCGCCCCCTACGCTTCCTGTAGTGTATTACAGTCTGTCAGAATGACCGTCGCCCCCTACGCTTCCTGTAGTGTATTACAGTCTGTCAGAACGACCGTCGCCCCCTACGCTTCCTGTAGTGTATTACAGTCTGTCAGAATGACCGTCGCCCCCTACGCTTCCTGTAGTGTATTACAGTTTAACGTTAATGTTTTTAAGTGTGATTTGTATGTAGTTACTGGTTTTCTATGTGGTTTTCGATACTCGGCTGTGATGGTTAATCACTGCAGCCCTGAAGGAAACGTCCTGACATGTCAGGGTCTCCAGTGCCAGTGTGTGAGTGTTGCTGGGTCACACCTCTCTGTATGAGGATCTGCAGAAGCCAGCAGTCCAAATCTCTGCTGGCGTGCGCACACACAGCGGCTGCCAACAGCGAGTGTGTGAGACGGCGCGGCTACTGAACGCCCGCTGTGGACAAATCCCTCACGCAGATTAATCCTTACAAGTCACAGTTATCATCAGAGATAACAAGAGCTGGCTGTAATTTCATTGGAAGTGTTTCTGACTCACTGAAAGAGGGGCCGGGTAGACGGTGCAGGTACTGGGCTTCGCTCTGACCGCGATGAGGTGAAAGTAATAACTTTTAATACCCCGACAGGTTCACTGTTTATAACAGTTATAACTTCATATATTTTTATTTTTATTTACAACTTTTATATAAGTTATAACTTAAAGTTCAGTCAGTTGGCCAAGACATTGGTTTTGCGAAGACATCTGTTTTGTCATCCCAGCCTAATGTTACTTAAATAAATAAATAAATAAATAAATAAATAAATAAATAAATAAATACGCTGTGCAGGATCTTCACAGTGGAAGACATGAGGAGAACGTGGAACCTCTTCATGTTCCAGAAGCTAAAACGTTCTGATCTGAGTAAGCAAAGCATCAAACACAAAGTTAGCTAAATGTGCCCACCAGTGTATAATGGTTGGGTGGGACAACTGGTGGGTTTCCAACATTGTCCTACTCATCCCAACCAGTTCCTACAGACG
>CM038707.1:47420738-47450738 GCA_021613375.1 Megaleporinus macrocephalus | reverse complement strand
CACAAACTACATCTCCCTCTGTTCATTACACCTGCTGCACAAACACACACAAACTACATCTCCCTCTGTTCATCACACCTGCTGCACAAACACACACAAACAACATCTCCCTCTGTTCATCACACCTGCTACAGAAACACACACAAACATCTCCCTCTGTTCATCACTCCTGTTACACAAACACACACAAACTACATCTCCCTCTGTTCATCACTCCTGTTACACAAATACACACAAACAACATCGCCCTCTGATCATCACACCTGCTACACAAACCCACACAAACTACATCTCCCTCTGTTCATTACACCTGCTGCACAAACACACACAAACATCTCCCTCTGTTCATCACACCTGCTACACAAACACACACGAACTACACCTCCCTCTGTTCATCACACCTGTTACACAAACACACACAAACAACATCTCCCTCTGTTCATCACACCTGCTAAACAAACAAACACAAACATCTTCCTCTGTTCATCACTCCTGCTACACAAACACACACAAACATCTTCCTCTGTTCATTGCACCTGCTACACAAACACACACAAACATCTCCCTCTGTTCATCACACCTGCTACACAAACACACACAAACATCTCCCTCTGTTCATCACTCCTGTTACACAAACACACACAAACATCTTCCTCTGTTCATCACACCTGTAACACAAACACACACAAACATCTCCCTCTGTTCATCACACCTGCTACACAAACACACACAAACATCTCCCTCTGATCATCACACCTGCTACACAATCACTCACACAAACATCTCCCTCTGTTCATCACACTTGTTACACAAACACACACAAACAACATCTCCCTCTGTTCATCACACCTGCTACACAAACACACACAAACAACATATCCCTCTGTTCATCACACCTGCTACACAAACACACACAAACTACATCTCCCTCTGTTCATCACACCTGCTACACAAACACACACAAACAACATCTCCCTCTGTTCATCACACCTGTTACACAAACTACATCTCCCTCTGTTCATCACACCTGCTGCACAAACACACTCAAACTACATCTCCCTCTGTTCATCACACCTGCTACACAAACACACACAAACAACATCTCCCTCTGTTCATCACACCTGTTACACAAACACACACAAACATCTCCCTCTGTTCATCACTCCTATTACACAAATACACACAACCAACATCGCCCTCTGATCATCACACCTGCTACACAAACACACAAAAACTACATCTCCCTCTGTTCATTACACCTGCTGCACAAACACACACAAACATCTCCCTCTGTTCATCACACCTGCTACACAAACACACACAAACTACATCTCCCTCTGTTCATCACACCTTTTACTCAAACACACACAAACAACATCTCCCTCTGTTCATCACACCTGCTGCACAAACACACACAAACTACATCTCCCTCTGTTCATCACACCTGCTACACAAACACACACAAACTACATCTCCCTCTGTTCATCACACCTGCTGCACAAACACACACAAACTACATCTCCCTCTGTTCATCACACCTGCTACACAAACACACACAAACATCTCCCTCTGTTCATCACACCTGCTACACAAACACACACAAACTACATCTCCCTCTGTTCATCACACCTGCTACACAAACGCACACAAACTACATCTCCCTCTGTTCATCACACCTGCTACACAAACGCACACAAACAACATCTCCCTCTGATCATCACACCTGTCACACAAACACACACAAACTACATCTCCCTCTGTTCATTACACCTGCTGCACAAACACACACAAACTACATCTCCCTCTGTTCATCACACCTGCTACACAAACAAACATCTCCCTCTGTTCATCACACCTGCTACACAAACACACACAAACTACATCTCCCTCTGTTCATTACACCTGCTACACAAACAAACATCTCCCTCTGTTCATCACACCTGCTACATAAACACACACAAACTACATCTCCCTCTGTTCATCACACCTGTTACACAAACACACACAAACAAAATCTCCCTCTGTTCATCACACCTGCTACACAAACACACACAAACATCTCCCTCTGTTCATCACACCTGCTACACAAACACACACAAACAACATCTCCCTCTGTTCATCACACCTGTTACACAAACACACACAAACTACATCTCCCTCTGTTCATCACACCTGCCTCACAAACACACACAAACAACATCTCCCGCTGTTCATCACACCTGCTACACAAACACACACAAACTACATCGCCCTCTGTTCATCACACTTGCTGCACTAACACACAAAAAGTACATCTCCCTCTGTTCATCACACCTGCTACACAAACAAACAACATCTCCCTCTGTTCATCACTCCTGTTACACAAACACACACAAACAACATCGCCCTCTGTTCATCATACCTGCTACACAAACACACACAAACATCTCCCTCTGATCATCACACCTGCTACACAATCACTCACACAAACAACATCTCCCTCTGTTCATCACACCTGTTACACAAACACACACAAACAACATCTCCCTCTGTTCATTACACCTGCTGCACAAACACACACAAACTACATCTCCCTCTGTTCATCACACCTGCTAAACAAACAAACACAAACATCTTCCTCTGTTCATCACTCCTGCTACACAAACACACACAAACATCTTCCTCTGTTCATTGCACCTGCTACACAAACACACACAAACATCTCCCTCTGTTCATCACACCTGCTACACAAACACACACAAACATCTCCCTCTGATCATCACACCTGTTACACAAACACACACAAACTACATCTCCCTCTGTTCATTACACCTGCTGCACAAACACACACAAACTACATCTCCCTCTGTTCATCACACCTGCTGCACAAACACACACAAACAACATCTCCCTCTGTTCATCACACCTGCTACAGAAACACACACAAACATCTCCCTCTGTTCATCACTCCTGTTACACAAACACACACAAACTACATCTCCCTCTGTTCATCACTCCTGTTACACAAATACACACAAACAACATCGCCCTCTGATCATCACACCTGCTACACAAACCCACACAAACTACATCTCCCTCTGTTCATTACACCTGCTGCACAAACACACACAAACATCTCCCTCTGTTCATCACACCTGCTACACAAACACACACGAACTACACCTCCCTCTGTTCATCACACCTGTTACACAAACACACACAAACAACATCTCCCTCTGTTCATCACACCTGCTACACAAACCCACACAAACAACATATCCCTCTGTTCATCACACCTGCTACACAAACACACACAAACTACATCTCCCTCTGTTCATCACACCTGCTACACAAACACACACAAACAACATCTCCCTCTGTTCATCACACCTGTTACACAAACTACATCTCCCTCTGTTCATCACACCTGCTGCACAAACACACTCAAACTACATCTCCCTCTGTTCATCACACCTGCTACACAAACACACACAAACAACATCTCCCTCTGTTCATCACACCTGTTACACAAACACACACAAACATCTCCCTCTGTTCATCACTCCTATTACACAAATACACACAACCAACATCGCCCTCTGATCATCACACCTGCTACACAAACACACAAAAACTACATCTCCCTCTGTTCATTACACCTGCTGCACAAACACACACAAACATCTCCCTCTGTTCATCACACCTGCTACACAAACACACACAAACTACATCTCCCTCTGTTCATCACACCTTTTACTCAAACACACACAAACAACATCTCCCTCTGTTCATCACACCTGCTGCACAAACACACACAAACTACATCTCCCTCTGTTCATCACACCTGCTACACAAACAAACATCTTCCGCTGTTCATCACACATGTTACACAAACACACACAAACATCTCCCTCTGTTCATCACACCTGTTACACAAACACACACAAACAACATCTCCCTCTGTTCATCACACCTGCTACACAAACCCACACAAACAACATATCCCTGTGTTCATCACACCTGCTACACAAACACACACAAACAACATCTCCCTCTGTTCATCACACCTGTAACACAAACACACACAAACATCTCCCTCTGTTCATCACACCTGCTACACAAACACACACAAACATCTCCCTCTGATCATCACACCTGCTACACAATCACTCACACAAATATCTCCCTCTGTTCATCACACCTGTTACACAAACACACACAAACAACATCTCCCTCTGTTCATCACACCTGTAACACAAACACACACAAACATCTCCCTCTGTTCATCACACCTGCTACACAAACACACACAAACAACATCTCCCTCTGTTCATCACACCTGCTACACAAACACACACAAATTACATCTCCCTCTGTTCATCACACCTGCCTCACAAACACACACAAACAACATCTCCCTCTGTTCATCACACCTGCTACACAAACACACACAAACTACATCGCCCTCTGTTCATCACACCTGCTGCACTAACACACAAAAACTACATCTCCCTCTGTTCATCACACCTGCTACACAAACACACACAAACAACATCTCCCTCTGTTCATCACTCCTGTTACACAAACACACACAAACAACATCGCCCTCTGTTCATCATACCTGCTACACAAACACACACAAACATCTCCCTCTGATCATCACACCTGCTACACAATCACTCACACAAACAACATCTCCCTCTGTTCATCACACCTGTTACACAAACACACACAAACTACATCTCCCTCTGTTCATTACCCCTGCTGCACAAACACACACAAACTACATCTCCCTCTGTTCATCACACCTGCTAAACAAACAAACACAAACATCTTCCTCTGTTCATCACTCCTGCTACACAAACACACACAAACATCTTCCTCTGTTCATTGCACCTGCTACACAAACACACACAAACATCTCCCTCTGTTCATCACACCTGCTACACAAACACACACAAACATCTCCCTCTGTTCATCACTCCTGTTACACAAACACACACAAACATCTTCCTCTGTTCATCACACCTGTAACACAAACACACACAAACATCTCCCTCTGTTCATCACACCTGCTACACAAACACACACAAACATCTCCCTCTGATCATCACACCTGCTACACAATCACTCACACAAACATCTCCCTCTGTTCATCACACCTGTTACACAAACACACACAAACAACATCTCCCTCTGTTCATCACACCTGTAACACAAACACACACAAACATCTCCCTCTGTTCATCACACCTGCTACACAAACACACACAAACAACATCTCCCTCTGTTCATCACACCTGCTACACAAACACACACAAACTACATCTCCCTCTGTTCATCACACCTGCTACACAAACACACACAAACTACATCTCCCTCTGTTCATCACGCCTGCTACACAAACACACACAAACATCTCCCTCTGATCATCACACCTGTTACACAAACACACACAAACTACATCTCCCTCTGTTCATTACACCTGCTGCACAAACTACATCTCCCTCTGTTCATCACACCTGTTACACAAACACACACAAACAACATCTCCCTCTGTTCATCACATCTGCTACACAAACCCACACAAACAACATATCCCTGTGTTCATCACACCTGCTACACAAACACACACAAACAACATCTCCCTCTGTTCATCACACCTGTTACACAAACACACAAACAACATCTTCCTCTGTTCATTGCACCTGCTACACAAACACACACAAACAACATCTCCCTCTGTTCATCACACCTGTTACACAAACACACAAACAACATCTCCCTCTGTTCATCACACCTGCTACACAATCACACACAAACAACATCTCCCTCTGTTCATCACACCTGTTACACAAACACACACAAACATCTCCCTCTGTTCATCACTCCTGTTACACAAACACACACAAACAACATCTCCCTTTGTTCATCACACCTGTTACACAAACACACAAACAACATCTCCCTCTGTTCATCACACCTGCTACACAAACACACACAAACAACATCTCCCTCTGTTCATCACACCTGCTACACAATCACACACAAACAACATCTCCCTCTGTTCATCACACCTGTTACACAAACACACAAACAACATCTCCCTCTGTTCATCACACCTGCTACACAATCACACACAAACAACATCTCCCTCTGTTCATCACACCTGTTACACAAACACACACAAACATCTCCCTCTGTTCATCACTCCTGTTACACAAACACACACAAACAACATCTCCCTTTGTCCATCACACCTGTTACACAAACACACAAACAACATCTCCCTCTGTTCATCACACCTGCTACACAATCACACACAAACAACATCTCCCTCTGTTCATCACACCTGCTACACAAACACACAAACAACATCTCCCTCTGTTCATCACACCTGCTACACAATCACACACAAACAACCTCTCCCTCTGTTCATCACACCTGCTACACAAACACACAAACAACATCTCCCTCTGTTCATCACACCTGCTACACAAACACACACAAACTACATCTCCCTCTGTTCATCACACCTGCTACACAATCACACACAAAGCAGATGCAGCAAAACACATTCAACATACATGTCACGTTTAACACAACAACGATTCCAGTACATACGAGCACACGTCCCTAAAACACACCCCAGACAGACGCTGCTCAGCCACTCTGCTGCTGTCCTACTGCCCTGCTGTCCTACTGTCCTGCTGTCCTACTGTCCTGATGTCCTGCTGTCTGCTGGAAACATTCAGGAAGGGGTTACGATCTGAACGCTCAGCCGAGAAAGAAGCTCTTAGATCCAGCAGAGCCGAGAAGACACTTCAACACCAGTGTTTCAACAGAGGAGAGACCTCAGAGAGCGGCTGAGGCTCAAACTGGATTCCTATTTACCAGCTTCTTCTTCTGATTTTCCCATTCCACCTTAAATTGCGCCTGATTGTGACTGCCGCACCATTTAAGGTGGAACTGAAAAAATATGTGTGTATATATATATATATATATATATATATATATATATATATATATATATATTTTTTAATCAAAATATGTGATTGGCGATCGGCCGATATTTCTCCAATTTAGCCGATCCTGAGAGCTGATCAATGGCGTTAAACAAATGAGTCTAATTTCTGTATTTACAGCTAGCGCTTCATCCAGGAAGAGGAGCCCTCCGGCCAGATCCCTGCAATTCCTACCTGAACCACTAGGTGGAAATACATATGCTTTCATTTTCAACAGACTGACTGAAGCAGCGAGAACAGTTTAAGTGTTCACCGCATGTGAGGAAAGAAAACATCATCCGCCTGACAGTTTGTTACCGTATGTGACTCAGACTCATCCAGGACAGTTTATAACATCTGTAAAATCAGTAACATCAGCGTCTCTCACGGAAACCAAGACAAAGACATTTAACACACTAATATGATACACACTTCAGAGACACCACACAGCTGAACACAGTGAGTATCAGTAAACAGCAGAGCTAGAACACACACAGCTAACACAAAACAAACAACCCAGAACACCTACAGACCAGATCTGACCGGTACCAACAGAACAGCAGCAGAAACAGCCAGAGAGCTAAAGAACCACAGCCAGAGTGATTGAGTTTATAGTTCTAGATAAGCAGATCTTCTCGGCTGTAGAAGACGTTCATAGACCAACTTCTAATTTAGTTACAAATATTATTCTGTTTCACATGAACTTGTTAAAAATGGTAATAAACTAGTTTAGACCATGTTTCATGACTTGCTTGCGCCAATAACTACATGTAGCCCTGCCCTCAATCGGTAACGGCTATCAGACGATCGCACTGAAAGGGGATTGGCGATTGGAATCGGCCTAAAAAACGCTGATTGGTCCATCTCTAATATATATATATACAGGGGTTGGATAATGAAACTGAAACACCTTTCATTTCAGTGTGGGAGGTTTCATGGCTAAATTGGACCAGTCTGGTGTTCAATCTACATTAATTGCACCAGTAAGAGCAGAGTGTGAAGTTCAGTTAGCAGGTAAGACACAGTTTAACTCAGAATATTACAATAACACAACATTATGGGACATACCAGAGTTCAAAAGAGGACAGATTGTTGGTGCACGTCTTGCTGGCACATCTGTGACCAAGACAGCAATTCTTTGTGATGTATCAAGAGCCACGGTATCCAGGGTAACGTCAGCATCACCACTAAGAAGGACGAACCACATCCAACAGGATTAACTGTGGACGCGAGAGGAAGCTGTCTGAAAGGGATGTTGGGTTCTAACCCGGATTGTATCCCAAAAACATAAAACCACAGCTGAACAAATCACGACAGAATTAAATGTGCACCTCAGCTTCTCCTGTTTCACCAGAACTGTCCGTCAGGAGCTCCACAGGGTCAACATACACGGCCGGGCTGCTATAGCCAAACCTTTGGTCACTCGTGTCAAACGTCGGTTTCAATGGTGCAAGGAGTGTAAATCTTGGTCTGTGGACAATGTAAACATGTATTGTTCTCTGATGATCCACCTTTACTGGTTTCCCCACATCCGGGAGAGTTACGGTGTGGAGAAGCCCCAAAGAAGCAGACCACCCAGACTGTTGCACGCCCAGAGTGAAGCATGGGGGTGGATCAGTGATGGTTTGGGCTGCCATATCATGCCATTCCCTTTTCCCAATACTTGTGCTAGATGGGGGCGTCACTGCCAAGGACTACCGAACCATTCTGGAGGACCATGTGCATCCAATGATTCAAACATTGTATCCTGAAGGTGGTGCCGTGTATCAGGATGACGATGCACCAATACACACAGCATGACTGGAGAAAGATGGTTTGATGAACATGAAAGTGAAGTTGAACATCTCCCATGACCTGCACAGTCACCAGATCTAAATATTATTGAGCCACTTTGGGGTGTTTTGGAGAAGCGAGTCAGGAAACGTTTTCCTCCACCAGCATCACATAGTGACCTGATCACTGTCCTGCAAGAAGAATGGCTTAAAATCCCTCTGACCACTGTGCAGGACTTGTATATGTCATTCCCAAGACCACCTGACGCTGTATTGGCCGCAAAAGGAGGCCCTACACCATACTAATCAATTATCATGGTCTAAAACCAGGTGTTTCAGTTTCATTGTCCAACCCCTGTATATGTGTGTGTGTGTGTGTGTATATATATATATATATATATATATATATATATATATAGAGAGAGAGAGAGAGAGAGAGAGAGAGAGAAAGAGGAAAGTGAGAGAGAGAGAGAGAGAGAGAGAGAGAGAGAGAGAGAGAGAGAGAGAACAGAACAGAACATTTGGATTCTGATAAACCTGTTGATCCCTACAGCTCTAATTAACAGTCAACTTCACCGAGGGGGAGCACAGTGACTCATCACAGCACACGTACCCAACCCCCCCGCCCACCATCCCCCAACCCAACACACACCAGAACACTTACACATCAATGCATTACCACACACATACCCTAAACCCTCCCTCCCACCGCCAACCTCCTCTCTCCCCACCCCCAACCTCCTCTCTCCTCACCCCCAACCTCCTCTCTCTCCACCTTGCCTAACTAAAGCTGACAGGCCGTCAGAATCGGACGGTAGCTGGAGTGTGACCTGCGGAGAGTTTCTCTGCTTTAACCAACAGCTCAGCTTTAACTGACCTCAGCCTCGCACGCTGTTACTCTAAACATACAGCAGCATCAGCGCGCGCTACACCAACGGACAGCTTTCAGACAACATTTACACTTACTGGACACAGGACTGATTATCTGGTGTGAAATGATTAACACCGACAACATGACCAAACAGCACGAGCTTCAACCACCAGTCATACCAAAATTAATTTGAATCCCCTACCGCACGTACTGGCTGCAGAACTTCTTCTAGTGTCTCGAACAACCTTTTTAGTTTCGCACTGATTATTTTATATATATCACCATATTGGCAAGAGTATTCACTCTCAAGAACAGAGCGTAGAGAGCTTCATGGGATGGGTCTCCATGGCCGAGCATCCAGGCCTTACATCACCAACTGCAATGCAAAGCGTCAGATGCAGTGGTGTAAAGCACGCTGCCACTGACTCTAGAACAGTGGAGACGTGTTCTCTGGAGTGACCAATCACACTTCTCCGTCTGGCAAGCCGATGGACAAGTCTGGATTTGGTGGTTGCCAGGTGACTGGTACTTGTCTGACTGCATTCTGCTGAGTGTAAAGTTTGGTGGAGGGGGGATCATGGTATAGGGTTGTTTTTCAGGAGGTGGGCTCAGCCCCTCAGTTTCAGTGAAAGGAACTTTTAATGCTTTTACAGCAGATCAAAAGATTTTGGACAATTTCATGCTCCCAACTTTGTGGGGACTGTTTGGGGACGGCCCATTCCTGTTCCAACAGGAGCTCCATAAAGACATGGAGGAGCGAGTTTGGTGTGGAGGAACTTGACTGGCCTGACCTCAACCTGATAGAACACCTTTGGGGTGAATTAGAGCGGAGATTGCAAGCTAGACCTTCTCGTACAACATCAATTCCCATAAACACACTCCTAAACTGTGTGGAGAGGCTTCCCAGAAGAGTTGAAGCTGCAAAGGGTGGATCGACATCATTTTAAACCCTATGGGATGTCACAAGTGAATACTTTTGGCAATATATATATATATATATATATATATATATATATATATATATATATATATATATATATATTCCTCACTTTCAATGTAAGTCAATGGAATGGAAACATAATTGTTTTGCAGCATTTCTATTGGTCGGTTCATCATAAAATTTGCACACAATCTAAATGACCATGTTCAAATGGTGTAGAATCAACAAAAATGGAAATACATGTTTTTCTTTGAAAGGCAATGATAGATATACACATATGCAACTCTGAGTTGATATAAACCATAACATGCAACTCATCCAGTGATCAAAAATAAAGCCTAGATTCCAGAAAATCAATACAAAACTGTGGCTGCCTTTTCCTAATCATTTCTTTTTACTCCATAATCAGCAACAGAATGAAACACCATCATTTCAGCTCACACAGAGTCTGACCTCTCACTTTGGCTTTAAAGTCTTCATTTTCAGGTAGAAGTTTTAATATTACTGCATCTTCAAAATGATAACTGTACAGCTGAGGACAGAGCCTCTTTACTTTTTATGTAAGTTAATGGAAAGGTGATATTTAAAGCAGTTTTATTGTCCAACCATCATGAAATGTTTAAAACAGTGTTAACAGAAATTGTAGAGTTCAAACTAAAAACTAAAAATCACTAAATTATTCCTACAGTCTCACATCTCAAACTAAGAAACATTAGATACATTGCTAATTTTTATTTTCACTTCTAGTAAGGCGTCCTGTCAATCAAACAATATGGGAGGGGCATTAAGAGGGACATTGTAGTCCTATTACATATATATTATCCAGGAATGCACCGATACCACTTTTTGCTTACCGATACCAATACCGATACCAGCTTTTCAGGTATCTGCCGATACCGAGTACCGATACCGATACCAACTCTTATATGCTCAATATATGGCTATAAATCCTGATATTTATAGTGTTCCACTTTTTATATTGTATTGTATTGTTGTATTTTTTATGTCTTATCCTGAATAAGATAAGAACACCATTTACTGGTTGAGTAACTGTACATTAAAAAGTTTCAGAGCTAAGAAAAAATAAAAATTGCCACAATGCAGAAACACGTGCAGCCATTTAGTTAATAAGCTTCAGGGTATCGGCGCTCTCTATTGCCGATACCGATACTGTGTGTAAGTGCCAGTATCGGCGCTGATACCGTTACCGATACGTGCAACACTAATATTAAGCAATGTGTGGATATATTAGCTGATCACCACAAATATTAGTCAACAAGTGGATATATAAGCTGACCAGCATGTATATAATGTATATAAACCAACGAGTAGATTTATTAGCTAGCACGTATATATTAACCAATGAGTGAATATATTAGCTGACCAGCATGTATATATATTAACCAACGAGTGAATATATTAGCTGACCAGCATGTATATATATTAACCAACGAGTGAATATATTAGCTGACCAGCATGTATATATGTTAACCAACGAGTGAATATATTAGCTGACCAGCATGTATATATGTTAACCAACGAGTGGATATATTAGCTGACCAGCATGTATATATATTAACCAACGAGTGGATATATTAGCTGACCAGCATGTATATATGTTAACCAACGAGTGGATATATTAGCTGACCAGCATGTATATATATTAACCAACGAGTGGATATATTAGCTGACCAGCATGTATATATATTAACCAACGAGTGGATATATTAGCTGACCAGCATGTATATATGTTAACCAACGAGTGGATATATTAGCTGACCAGCATGTATATATATTAACCAACGAGTGGATATATTAGCTGACCAGCATGTATATATATTAACCAACGAGTGAATATATTAGCTGACCAGCATGTATATATATTAACCAACGAGTGAATATATTAGCTGACCAGCATGTGTATATATTAACCAACGAGTGAATATATTAGCTGACCAGCATGTATATATATTAACCAACGAGTGAATATATTAGCTGACCAGCATGTATATATATTAACCAACGAGTGGATATATTAGCTGACCAGCATGTATATATATTAACCAACGAGTGAATATATTAGCTGACCAGCATGTATATATATTAACCAACGAGTGGATATATAAGCTGACCAGCATGTATATATATTAACCAATGAGTGAATATATTAGCTGACCAGCATGTATATATATTAACCAACGAGTGAATATATTAGCTGACCAGCATGTATATATATTAACCAACGAGTGAATATATTAGCTGACCAGCATGTATATATATTAACCAACGAGTGAATATATTAGCTGACCAGCATGTATATATATTAACCAACGAGTGAATATATTAGCTGACCAGCATGTATATATATTAACCAACGAGTGAATATATTAGCTGACCAGCATGTATATATATTAACCAACGAGTGAATATATTAGCTGACCAGCATGTATATATATTAACCAACGAGTGAATATATTAGCTGACCAGCATGTATATATATTAACCAACGAGTGAATATATTAGCTGACCAGCATGTATATATATTAACCAACGAGTGGATATATAAGCTGACCAGCATGTATATATATTAACCAATGAGTGAATATATTAGCTGACCAGCATGTATATATATTAACCAATGAGTAAATATATTAGCTGACCAGCATGTATATATATTAACCAATGAGTGAATATATTAGCTGACCAGCATGTATATATATTAACCAATGAGTAAATATATTAGCTGACCAACATAAATATTAACCAATTAGTGGATATATTAGGAATACTGGAGTTGAAATGGTGTAGAAAACTAGTTTTTCGATGCTTTTCAGTGGACAGCAGTAGATAATTGTGTATAACTTCATGCAGTACTTCTTTAAAACAAGCTCATAATCTGAAAACGTAGTAACTAATAATCTCCCATCATACAATTACTATAAAGGCTAGAAATGTGTTATGCAGTCTAACATTATTCCTACAATCTCACATCTCACACTAACAAACATTATATACATTAACTAAATTTCAAATGATATGTTTACTAAGATAATATTTTTCAGAGACTCCTCATCCCTGACCTTCGCCGAGGGCCCCGGAATCACGGAATACATCCTGGTTATTCCTCTACTTAACAGATTAGAGGCAGGATTACACACCTTCAACTTAACAGAGCTGAATGCAGTTGGAATTCTATTGGGAATGACCTCAGCCAAACCAGCTGTGTTCTATTCCGACTGAACTAGTTTGATTATTAACCAATTATCAGGTTGTGTGAACGTGGCTACTGGGAATGCTCGTGCTCAACCAGTACGTGTGAAGTCCTTTTCCTATTGGCTGGATGCTCAGGTATGTCCCTCCGACAGACACTCTGTGTGTTCCAATGATCCTGTTAATTTCCCTGTCGCGCGCGTGCACACCGCCCGGGAAGGAGTACGTGGGCGTGTGTCGTGAGTCACAGTGCAGGAAAGTTGTGCCATTTATACACAAAAAGGCAGCAACGGCCACAGCAGCAGGTGGATTTCATGCAAACTTCTGAACGAACGCAGTGGCGTGTAAAAGTCAGAGACCACCCTCTGTTAGTGTAAGTGTGCAAAACATGCATTCAGATATGAAGACTCCTAACAACCACCTGGAAGACCTGGTGGACCCACCAACACTGAGCCCATCAGATAAACCGCAACATCCAACATCTGAGAACATCCACAGGTGTTTCTGTCCATCCTTCCACTGCGAGAAGACACCTCAACACTATGTGGCGGGGTCTGAAAGGATGTGTAGCTGTCCAAGAAGCTCCTCAGGAGATACAGACACGTCAGACTTGTCCCTAATTAAACACGTGAAGGACGGTCTCTGACTTCTGCGCGGTACTGTATGTGTGTGTGCACACACAGCAGAGTCCTGTCTGTTCTCCTCTCCATCGTCCATCTGGTTCCTCATCAGTGTGACAGTGTGTGGAAGTTAATGCTGCTGCAGCTCCTGCCTCAGTCACAGCCAATCACGCGCAGAGCTGAGACGGCCTTAATAAGCCCAGCAGAAGTGGGCGCGCACGCACACACTGCTCTACAGCATACAGCCAGCAGCGTGCAACACACACACACACACATATGCACACACACACACACACACACACATATACACACACACTATCTCTCTGTTAGAACCTCACACCTCAAACTAGACCTTTCCTAATAGTTTAGTCACGTAACCACAAACTTTTACGACCTCGCTCAGCTGACTACAGCAGCACGGTCTGGACTTTATTTCAATTTAAATGAAAATTATAGTAAAAAATATAAATAATATAGTAAAAAATACATATATGAATGAATAAAATTCCTCAGGGTGGCGCTGCAGCTCTGTCAGTATGAAACGGCAATTGCAATCCTGTTTAATCTCTATTTTCACTCTCAGTGAGGCCTCCTGTCAATCAAACAATATGGCAGAGCATCAGGAGGGACGTTTTAGTACTAGAAAAAAGATTAGCCAACGGATATATTATAATGAATATATTAGCTGATCAGCACATATATATTAACCAACGAGTGGATATATTAGCTGACCAGCATGTATATATATTAACCAATGAGTTAATATATTAGCTGACCAGCATGAACATATTAACCAACGAGTGGATATATAAGCTGACCAGCATGTATATATATATATTAACCAACGAGTGGATATATTAGCTGACCAGCATGTATATATATATATTAACCAACGAGTGAATATATTAGCTGACCAGCATGTATACATATTAACCAATGAGTGGATATATAAGCTGACCAGCATGTATATATATATTAACCAACGAGTGGATATATAAGCTGACCAGCATGTATACATATTAACCAATGAGTGGATATATAAGCTGACCAGCATGTATATATATATTAACCAACGAGTGGATATATTAGCTGACCAGCATGTATATATATTAACCAACGAGTGAATATATTAGCTGACCAGCATGTATACATATTAACCAATGAGTTAATATATTAGCTGACCAGCATGAACATATTAACCAACGAGTGAATATATTAGCTGACCAGCATGTATATATATATTAACCAACGAGTGGATATATTAGCTGACCAGCATGTATATATATATTAACCAACGAGTGGATATATTAGCTGACCAGCATGTATATATATTAACCAACGAGTGGATATATTAGCTGACCAGCATGTATATATATTAACCAACGAGTGAATATATTAGCTGACCAGCATGTATATATATTAACCAACGAGTGGATATATTAGCTGACCAGCACATGTATATTAACCAACGAGTGGATATATTAGCTGACCAGCACATGTATATTAACCAACGAGTGAATATATTAGCTGACCAGCACGAACATATTAACCAACGAGTGAATATATTAGCTGACCAGCACATGTATATTAACTAATGACACATTAACTTACTAGCAAATACATTAGCCAACCAGTCGATGTATATCAGGATATATAAGTAAATATATTATCCAGTTAATTCATGTATGAGTAAATTCACATTTAGTTTTATTAGCCGTGTAGTGCAAGTATTAGCCAACTTTAAGATATTAGATGTATTAGTCTAAATATTAGCCAACTTGTGAACACGTGACCTGATTAGTTAACCCACATACCCAGACAGAATCAGTTCTTCTGCACACCTTATCTGATCCCTAAGACAAGGTGTGTGTGTGTGTGTGTGGTGGGGGGGGGGGGGGGGGGGGGGTGTGACAGCGGTTCTCTAGAAGTGACTGACCCACACACACACACACACACACGGTGGCCTGCCCCTGAGCCTGTGAGTGTGTGATGCGGCACTCTATTAGAACAGTTGTTAAGGAGGTCCTGTGACAAGCTCCACAGATCAGAGTGAAGAACAGTGATTAAACACAGAGGCTCGTCTACAATCAAACCCCTGACAGCAAAGAACCCTCAGGAGAACATAATACACACTGTACATACATAGACCTGTATACAGTATCACCTGTCGAGACAGAGGGAGAGACAGCGAGAGCGCGAGAGAAAAAAGGTGAGACAAAAGGAGCGAGAGAGAGAGAGAGAGTGATGAGAGGTGGAGACAGATGGGTAGAGAGCGAGAGGACAACAGAGAAGGAGGAGAGATAGAGAGTGAGAAAGAAGGAGAGAGAGAGAGAGGAAAGAAAGACACTTTGAACACCTCTGTGAAGGAGGCGCGCTAATTAATTGAACGTGACAGTAAATGATGCTGGTTGAGACTAAACTTAGCACAGAGAGTCGTGTGTGGATTTTTATGATATACATGTAAGACTGGAGGACCACCTACACTTTCCTCAACCCTACTGCACCGATCAGAGAGAGAGAGAGAGGGAGAGAGAGAGAGAGAGAGAGAGAGAGAGACAGAGAGAGAGAGAGAGAGACAGAGAGAGGGAGAGAGAGAGAAAAAGAGAGAGAGAGAGAAGAGAGAAAGAGAAAAAGAGCAAAAGAAAGAGAGCGAGAGACAGAGAGAGAAAAAACAAGAGACAGACAGAGAGAGAAAAAAGAGAGACAGAGAGAGAAGAGAGAGAAAAGAGAGAGAGACAGAGAGAGAGAGAGAAGAGAGAGAAAATAGAGAGAGAGACAGAGAGAGGAGAGAGAAAAGAGAGAGAGACAGAGAGAGAGACAGAGAGAGAGAGAGAAGAGAAAGAAAATAGAGAGAGACAGAGAGACAGAGAAAGAAAGAGAGAGACAGAGAGAAACAGAGACAAAGAGAGAGACAGAGAGAGAGAGAGAGAGACATGGAGAAAAAAGAGAGACAGAGAGAGAGAGACAGAGAGAGAAAAAGAGAGAGAAAGAAATAGAGAGAGAGAGACAGAGACAGAGAGTGAGTGAGAGAGAGAGAGACAGAGAGAAAAGAGAGAGAGAGAGAGGGAGAGAGAGAGAAAGAGAAGAGAGAGAGAGAAAAAGAGCAAAAGAAAGAGAGAGAGAGAGTGACTACTGCAGATTCCTAGAGCACTCACTTTCTGGCACTTCAGTTTCTCCCCTGTGTATTTCAATGGAGGAGTAAAAATTAAAGGGGTAGTTCATCCCAAAAAAAGATAGATAGATAGATAGATAGATAGATAGATAGATAGATAGATAGATAGATAGATAGATAGATAGATAGATAGATAGATAGATAGATAGATAGATAGATAGATAGATAGATAGATAGATAGATAGATAGATAGATAGATAGATAGATAGATAGATAGATAGATAGATAGATAGATAGATAGATACTGAAGGAAAGTTAGCAGCCAGTAGCAGTACAAAAAACAATAAGGTATATCAAAGTTAAATAGTGTTTAAATAGTGTCCAGGAGTGCAAATGTACAGGATGTACAGCAATGAGGCTAATGTGGCCAACAAGTACTAGAAGCTTATATCCCATTAATTCACTTGATGCTAACTGCATGCCTAAATCATCAAGCTGTAATCAATAATCTCTAATAGACCTGATTATGTTTCTGAGACTGCATGACTCACTGCTATCTACACCTGGACCAGCTAACAATCCGCATTCAGACTGCAGCTACTTGGGGACCTATCATGCTGATTATATATATATATATATATATATATAAATAAAATCAGCATAATAGGTCCCCTATATATATATATATATATATATATATATATATATATATATATATATATATATATATATATATATATATATATATATAGAATCTGTTAGAGTTCCTGTGTCTTTACACCCCACCTCCCAACAATGAACCCGATGTGTTCTGATTGGTCAACTTGCCCACTCTGTCCTGATCAACAGCCAGTACGGCATCTATGCTACAACCTCCGCCCCCACACTCCTGTGACTCTTCTTCAGCCTCTTACAGGTTCTGCGTTAACAGTTTAAGCCAGAGTCTGATCCTGAAACTCCGGTAGAACGAGGACCTCCGCAGGCTGGACTGGAGCAGGCCGTTTCAGAGTGGTCAGTTTTCACTGTTGTAGCTTCCTGTGCGGTGTGAGGGCGTGCCGAGCTTGCGGGTAGGTGAGCGATTGATCAGCAGACGCCTTGTACCTTCCATATTCATTCACTCAAACATCATCATCGGCACCAATGAGTAAACAGGACAAGGGCTTCAGAACGTAGGAGGAGATTTTCAAAGAAAATTTGGTGACATTTAGCTGTCCAGTTAAATCAACCACCGACGTAGCTAATACGTTAGCGCTCACACACTAAACCCCCAAACACTGCCAGCATAGCTCACCGCTAGGGTGGAGGCCTAGTCTGAAACTTAGTGTAATCTTATGTTCAAGTCTGGTTAACAGGCTGGACATCCTCAGTGTGAACAGCCAGCGGCTCCTTCTCTGATCGATCACGTACCAAATACCAGACGTGTGGACTCGAGTCCAACTCGAGTCACTAAACTGATGACTTGTGACTTGACTTGGACTTTACCTTTACTGACTTGGACTTTGAATCAGACTTGAGCTTTAAGACTTGAAAAGACTGGCCACCCTATTTTATCATAATGTATAAGGAAAACTGAATCACAGAATCATTTTATATTAAATGGTGTTGTAACGCTAGGCAGCCGAGCTGCGCCACTCAGTTTATCAGTAACCTAGCAACAAGTGAAGTTCTGCAGCCAATCACGGGAAACTTTGGGCGGTGCCAGTGCTCCCGAGAATAATAATAATCCCGTTCAACTACAAAGATTATGCTGCAGGACATGCAGGGCATGCGGAGTCAAGATCACAGATGGAGCTCCAACCACTTCAAACTTGGTTCGACGTTTGAGGCAGCACAAAGGACAGTAAGTCTCTCGATTGTCAAGACTTGAGACTTGTTACTTGCAATTTAGTGACTTGGTCCCATGTCGGCCAAATACACTCCCACCAGGGTTTTCCTTCCCAAAGCTAAAGAAACCACCTCAACGCTGTGGCTCTGAAAGGATGTGTAGCTGTTCAAGAAGCGCCTCACTGAGAAAGGAGATCCAGACCCATCAAACAAAGCAGCTGCTCTCAGAACAACGGACTGACCACCCCAGAGTCCAGGCGTGTGTTAGGGTTGTGTTATTTGGATGGAGAGAAGCAGAAGCAGCTTCTGAGACTGAACTCTGGGCAGTAGCGAACCGTGACCCTTAAGCCTCCATCGTGACTCAGGGGGCTTCCATCGTGACTCAGCAAACTAGCTAGCCGTGGTAGCCTAGCGCTAGCTACCTGTTTCTGCAGCTAGCGTCGCCACAGCGGGTGGAAATGATTATACAGTTAAGCCCCGCCCACTTCGAAGGAAGATATGATTGGTCAGTTTTACTGTTTGAAATTGGTATCTGGATTATAACTGCCTGGCCCCCTCTGTACATGAACAGCGGGACCACCATCACCAACATTCTGCGGAGTCATCACAGTCCTTAGAGGGGGAGACAGACTCACAGGCTTCCACTTAACCCCTCACGCTCCAACACAGATTGAATAAACACGTCTAAATAATTTATTTGTCTATATTTTTATAATTGTTTAGATGTTGATTGTCAAACTGTAAGTAGATAAAATAAAAAAAATAATATATATATATATATATATATATATATATATATATATATATATATATATATATATATATATATATATATATATATATGTGTGTTTGTGTGTGTGTTAAGAATATTTTAGGGCGAAGAGGGCCATGACGGTTCTCCAATGATTTTGGGGGATCTGAACGTGAGTTGCCTGTAATAAAGGTCTAGAGAGGACTTCCTAAACATCTAAGTCGAGAAACACTGCCTGCATGTTTAAACCCAGTCCGCGTCAGACAGTCGTGACCTGCGGCGTCTGAAGCTCTGGAAGGTGACAGCAACATGGCAGCTGTTCTGCTTTATCAAGGTTGGGTTCGGCTGCTTTTTAGGTCAGCGTTGGCCAAGGTGACGGAGCTAAAAACGGAGCGCGTGTGCTAAGAATGGGAGACACAAACACACTCCGGAACCCACGTCCTACAGGACAAGAACACTAGCGCTGCTGCACAGCTACATGCTTGCGTGCCTTCGTTTAAAGGGAATTAATTACTGCAGTTCAAAAACATCCTCTGGCCACAAACGTACATGAACACAACGGGCCTCTACGTGTCAATCATTAACGAAAGGTTCACCTTTTCTGGATAACATGACCTCTCCGTTCCGTTACTATTAGTCAGTAGGTGTTGCACAACTTCAGACATGATTTGAAGTCAATTAAAGCCAAGTCTGACCAATTGCTGACAAACAATTAGTCATGAATAAAATGAAGGGAACGGTTTACAAGTGACTTGAAAAACCTGTGACGAGGAGCGTGACGTGCCCTTTCCATTGAGCCCTGGACTGCACTGCTAGCCTGCAGGGAACCAGAGATACAGTCCCTGGACTATCTCACATATCTGCATCCTACTTGGGCGCACCTTAGGCGCCTCAGGATTGTAGAGGCCCAGAGAACCTGGCAAAGTCAGAGGTCCGTAACTTGGCAAAGAAAAGAGCAACCCACTTCAAACTTTACAGGATTATAGGGCTCTCTATCCACCCACCAGAGATAACAACATCCAATATCTGATCTTTGAGGCTCTGTAAACCAGAGGAGAAATGTTAGAACATTATGTTAGACCAAGGTCAATAGAGCATGATGTTCCCTTCCCAATGGGCCTTGTATGGCATCACCAGGGGTATCCATGCTGATAGTGAATCTTATAATCTCATGGCCAGCTACTAGTCGAAGCTCATCACTGAGCAGTTCTATCAACTAGTCCACTAATCTGTGCCCCCCTGTAGGTCAGAATGTGGAAATGAAAACCAGAGAGCATTGCAAGGGCATCAGAGATTAGGTTAGACATGCCCGAGATAGGAAGAGGCTACAAAACAATATCCGAGTGTCTGGATATCCCAATAAGCACTGCCGAGTCAACTGTATGGAACTGGAAACTGCATCATAACCACCCAGGCACTGCCTGGACAAGGCCATCCCTCAGAGCTCAGAGCAGGAAGGCGACTCTGTGAGGCCATCAATCACTGTGAAGGAGCTACAGAGTTCAGTGGCGGGGTGAAGGTGCACCAGTCAGATATCAAGGGATCTGCATACATCTGGCCTGAATGAGAGGACGTCTGAAAAGAAGCTGTATCTCCATTCTTTTACTTTTTCAGTTCTTACAGACTGTAGTTCATCTGATTCCCTGTATGCTTTATTGCTCTGTTCTTTAACGGTCAGGACCCTCACATGGACCACCACAGAGCAGGTATTATGGAAGGTGGGTCATTCTCAGCACTGCAGTGTTAGTGTGTGTTGTGATGGTGTAAGTGGATCAGACACAGCAGTGCTGCTGCTGGAGTGTTTAAACACTGTGTCCACTCACTGTCCACTCTATTAGACACTCCTACTACTTGCTGGTCCACCTTGTAGATGTAAAGTCAGAGACAGTAGCTCATCTGCTGCTGCACAGTTTGTGTTCCTCTAGTTCTTCATCAGTGGACACAGGACGCCGCCCACAGGACACTGCTGTCTGGATACCTTGGTTGGTGGACGATTCTCAGTCCAGCAGAGACACTGAGGTGTTTAAACACTCCAGCAGCAGTACTACTGTGTCTGATCCACTCACACCAGCGCTATATTTCTTAGTTCCTACATAGAAATAAACAAAGGAACTGCCAGGTGTCATTACAAGCTTAGTATCTCCAAAAAAGCAACTTTACAGGAGAGAGCAAAAACCTTCTTTACTCTCAATGGAAGTCAATGGAACCAGAATGTTTTCCAAGCTCTTTTGGAGCATTTCTATTGGTCTGTTCATCATAAAATTCACACACAGTGTAAACGGAGGCTGCAGCTTTCAAATGATATGGAAAAATAAAAATCGATATATAGAAAATACAAATGGGGAAACATGGACAGCAACGTGATGTAGGTGTCTGGTAGCCATATGAACATTACCTTACAGTAAAGTGTTACCAGCTATAATTCATTTCAGACCATATTATGGCTCAGTGTACACTGCATCTGGAAAAAGAGACAACCATGGAGATCTGACAGCAAAGATATAAAAGCGTTAATTTCCTAAGGAAGCCTAATTTCTATATTTCCAGCTAGTGTTTCGTCCAGGAAGAGGAGCCCTCCGACCAGCTCCCTGCAGTTCCTATCTGAACCACTAGGAGGAAATACATACCCTTTCATTTTCAACACACTGACTAAAGCAGCGGCCTCACGAGAACAATTTACGGTGTTCACCGTATGTGACTCCAGGACATCCAGGACATTTTTAAATTAGTAAAATCAGCGTCTCTCGTTGGGAAACCAAGACAAAGACATTTAACTCTATTAATCTGATACGACACTGCACACAACTGAATACAGTGAGTATCAGTAAACAGCAGAGCTAGAACACACAGCTAACACAAAACAAACAACCCAGAACACCATACAGACCAGATCTGACCCGTACAAACAGAACAGCAGCAACAATTCAATATTCTACATTTAATGATTACAGACTTAGTTTAAAATAACAGAGTCTGTGTTTAATGACTGCAGTTTTTACTGTATTTATTTAATTAACTTTTTTAGTTTTAAATTAAGGGTCTAAATGTAATGATTACAGTATTTGGAGATATTTGTTTGATTTACTTTGTTTATTTACTGTTAATTTAGTTAGAAATATTATACTGTTTCATATGAGTTTGTTAAAAATGGTAATAAACCAGTTTAGGTCATGTTTCATGACCTGCTTGTGCTTATAACTACATGTAGCCCTACCAAGGTATATAGCCCCGCCCTCTATCGGTATCGGCTATCAGCTGATCGCGCTGAAAGGTGATCGGCGATCAGAATCGGCCTCAAAAACGCTGATCGGTCCATCTCTAATAAAAAATGAAGTAATAATTAGAGTAAATAAATAAATAATAATAATAAATAATCACCAAATCTGCAAAGTGCCAAATTTAATGCACACAGGTTTTATTCCAGGTAACGTCTGAGCATTAAAATATAGATATATATTTTTTGGATGGTGATATATATATATATATATATATATATATATATATATATATATATATATATATATATATATATATATACATATATATATGAATGATGTATTATATATGCATATACATATGTATCTATGTAATGTATGTAATACCCACATGTCGAAATACGCATCATATCTGTAAAACGTCTCTCCGCCAAATAAAGCTGGGCCGTTTCTCTCTCCTGCCCTTCTCAGAGCCGCTGTATGCATGTCAGGCTCCAAAAAAACGAGCGTTGCCATGCCAACCAAAGCTCACTTCAGCCCCGGAGAAGGGGACATGTTTGATCATGTGACCCTGCTGTCATTGGGGAAGACGAAGCGAGAGGAGATGAGAAACCCCTCCTGAACGAGCGGCACGAGACACGACAAGGACACGGCAGCAGACTGTGGGACGAAGTGGAGCTCAAACACGTTCACGCTGGAATGACTCAGAGCGGGGAACGTCCACTGATGTACACTGACCACTGCGAACCAAACGTATAGACATCTCTCCTTACACCACGCTCAGAAAGGTGTGGCGGTGTAGGTTGTTCGCAAATGATGTCATGTCACTGCACTGCACAAGTGGTTTTCCACATAGGGGGCGCTAATTGACTGAAATACAGCAACTAAACTGCCCAAGCCTTTGTTTGCGGTCAGGACGAGAGACTGAAGTTCCAGTTCTATTTTTTTGTAGCTGTATTTTTAAATCTCTCACCAGTGACCAGTCCCATCACCCACAGACCATCTCGAGTTATCTCGATCGTTTAGTGTGAGGTGGTCCAGACTAGAGGTGTGCCATATCGTATCATACACAATAATATCGCCAACATTTTTAATTATGGAGAACGATATTATACCCTGAAATAACGTGTCATATCACTCATCCCTAATTATCACATCATTTCCTTTTATATATCTACTAGAGACAGATTTTATCTCCAGTATCATTCACTTTACTTCAGTCCTGGATATATGGAGATATTTGGAGTGCATTATTTTGTATCATGACATTCTGGATCATTGACTTCTGTTACAAGCTGATGAAAATTCTTGTTTTTGTTAATATCTCAGTTAGGGGTGTGCCATAATCATATTGTATGCAATAATAAAATTAAATTTTCATTGTGTTGAAGTAGTACACTCTTGATTTTTTTTTAATTCAATGTTTTGTCATATTGCCAAGAGACTGTATTGTATTAGCTGTATATATAAGACTGTATATATAAGACTGGACTGTATTAGCTGTGTATATAAGACTGTATATATAAGACTGGACTGTATTAGCTGTGTATATAAGACTGTATATATAAGACTGGACTGTATTAGCTGTGTATATAAGACTGTATATATAAGACTGGACTGTATTAGCTGTGTATATAAGACTGTATATATAAGACTGGACTGTATTAGCTGTGTATATAAGACTGTATATATAAGACTGGACTGTATTAGCTGTGTATATAAGACTGTATATATAAGACTGGACTGTATTAGCTGTGTATATAAGACTGTATATATAAGACTGTACTGTATTAGCTGTGTATATAAGACTGTATATATAAGACTGGACTGTATTAGCTGTATATAAGACTGTATATATAAGACTGGACTGTATTAGCTGTGTATATAAGACTGTATATATAAGACTGTACTGTATTAGCTGTATATAAGACTGTATATATAAGACTGTACTGTATTAGCTGTGTATATAAGACTGTATATATAAGACTGGACTGTATTAGCTGTGTATATAAGACTGTATATATAAGACTGGACTGTATTAGCTGTGTATATAAGACTGTATATATAAGACTGTACTGTATTAGCTGTGTATATAAGACTGTATATATAAGACTGTACTGTATTAGCTGTGTATATAAGACTGTATATATAAGATTGTACTGTATTAGCTGTATATAAAACTATATATAAGACTGTACTGTATTAGCTGTGTATATAAGACTGTATATATAAGACTGGACTGTATTAGCTGTGTATATAAGACTATATATAAGACTGGACTGTATTAACTGTGTATATAAGACTGTATATATAAGACTGTACTGTATTAGCTGTGTATATAAGACTGTATATATAAGACTGTACTGTATTAGCTGTGTATATAAGACTGTATATATAAGACTGTACTGTATTAGCTGTGTATATAAGACTGTATATATAAGACTGTACTGTATTAGCTGTGTATATAAGACTGTATATATAAGACTGTACTGTATTAGCTGTGTATATAAGACTGTATATATAAGACTGTACTGTATTAGCTGTGTATATAAGACTGTATATATAAGACTGGACTGTATTAGCTGTGTATATAAGACTGTATATATAAGACTGGACTGTATTAGCTGTGTATATAAGACTGTATATATAAGACTGTACTGTATTAGCTGTGTATATAAGACTATATATAAGACTGTACTGTATTAGCTGTGTATATAAGACTATATATAAGACTGTACTGTATTAGCTGTGTATATAAGACTGTATATATAAGACTGTACTGTATTAGCTGTGTATATAAGACTGTATATATAAGACTGGACTGTATTAGCTGTGTATATAAGACTGTATATATAAGACTGGACTGTATTAGCTGTATATAAGACTGAAACAGCTGAACTGGTGAATGAGAAGCTGAGCTGATGGTGCTGGTGGTCAGTAGGAGTGAGTATTGTAGTGTGTAGTGTGTCTGGGGGTGAACACTGGTGATAGATTTAAAAGCGTATGTTACGGTAAGTAAAAAGCATAACGCTAATGACGAGAGGGGCAGAGTTGAGTGTGTGGTGCTGGTTAATCCACAGGACAGTAAACGACAGATGTTGTGGAGCTCCTCGGTGAGACTGAGCAACAGCTAACAAACAAGGTGCAGCTCAACACTTGGTAGTGCTTCTATCTGAGCAGGCGACAGGCAGGAGATCCAGCTTGTTAGCTTTGGGAACTCTAAAACTAATTTGAGTGGGAGGAGACAGAGAGACATCAGCCCTGTGATTGGTTGGGGGAATGATGATGTAAGCGTTACTCAAAGATTAGGATCCAGTTTACATGGAGAGGAGAGAAATATGGTGAGTATGTTAGTCAGTTATTGGACGTCGGGTAGACATTCATAAGACCTGCAGGTACACTGAGGCTCAGAGGAACCTCAGGTTCAGGTTCTCTGGGGTTTTAAAATTGGTATCAGTATCAAAGTTTTCCTAACAGTCCAGCATGTCGTTTAAACACCCTCCAACTCCATGACAGAACGGACGGAGGGGAAAAACACGGCGAAGCCTCTCGTGTAAAATCAGACGGAGAGAGAAAAATAGGCCGAGATTTCTGAAAGGTCAGACGACACACCAAGACCAATTTACTTTGTGATGTCTCTCTCTCTCTCTCTCTCTCTCTCTGTTCTCTCTCTCTCTCTCTCTCTCTCTCTCTCTCTCTCTCTCTCTCTCTCTCTCTCTCTCTCTGTTCTCTCTCTCTGTTCTCTCTCTCTCTCTCTGTGTTCTCTCTCTCTCTCTCTTCCTCTCTCTCTGTTCTCTCTCTCTCTCTGTTCTCTCTCTCTCTCTCTCTCTGTTCTCTCTCTGTTCTCTCTCTCTCTCTCTCTCTCTCTCTCTCTCTCTCTCTCTGTCCAGCTTCTATTTAGCCTCCCTCCTTTATTTACCTCTCTCTCTCTCTCTCTCTCTCTCTCTCTCTCTCTCTCGCCACGCCGTCTACACACCGGGCGCTCGCATGCCGCGGTGCTGATGCTGATAGCCGTTCGTTACGGAGCTGAAGGAGACACTAAGTGACAAACGCTGAACCGGCGACTGGATCAAATGTCAGCGAGCAAATCTGTTACAGGACAAGCATGACGTGTGTATGTGTGTGTGTGTGTGTGTGTGTGTGTGTGTGTGTGTGTGTGTGTGTGTGTGTGTGTGTGTGTGTGTCGGTGAAGGGGTTTGTATGACTTAGAATCAGTGATGAACCGTGACTATGAGCGCTGGGCCTTCAGCTCAGAACATAAATGTCAAAACTAGGAAAAAGAACCCTCCATGATATCGTTTATTCCTGCTAGTGCTCGTATGGATTTTATCAGTGTGCACATCTCTGACCAGCTCTAGATTAAATACATTTACAACCAGTAAAAATATTATTAACACACATACACACACAGATATATATATATGGCGGCACGGTGGTGTAGTGGTTAGTATGGTGGTGTAGTGGTTAGTACGGTGGTGTAGTAGTTAGTACGGTGGTGTAGTAGTTAGTATGGTGGTGTAGTGGTTAGTACGGTGGTGTAGTGGTTAGTACGGTGGTGTAGTAGTTAGTACGGTGGTGTAGTGGTTAGTACGGTGGTGTAGTGGTCAGTACGGTGGTGTAGTGGTTAGTATGGTGGTGTAGTAGTTAGTGCGGTGGTGTAGTGGTTAGTATGGTGGTGTAGTGGTTAGTATGGTGGTGTAGTGGTTAGTATGGTGGTGTAGTGGTTAGTACGGTGGTGTAGTGGTTAGTACGGTGGTGTAGTGGGTAGTATGGTGGTGTAGTGGTTAGTATGGTGGTGTAGTGGTTAGTATGGTGGTGTAGTGGTTAGTATGGTGGTGTAGTGGTTAGTACAGTGGTGTAGTGGTTAGTACGGTGGTGTAGTGGTTAGTACGGTGGTGTAGTGGTTAGTACGGTGGTGTAGTGGTTAGGATGGTGGTGTAGTGGTTAGTACGGTGGTGTAGTGGTTAGTAGGGTGGTGTAGTGGTTAGTATGGTGGTGTAGTGGTTAGTACGGTGGTGTAGTAATCACACTAAAGGACACACTAATGGACACAGTAAACACAGAAAAGGACACAATAGACACACTAAAGGACACAGTAAACACACTAAAGGCCACAATAGACACACTAAAGGCCACAATAGACACACTAAAGGACACGCTAAACACACTAAAGGAGACACCAAACACTCTAAAGGACATACTTAACACACTAAAGGACACAGCAAACACAGTAAAGGACACAATACACACACTAAAGGACACAGTAAACACACTAAAGGACACAACAGACACACTAAAGGACACGCTAAACACACTAAAGGACACAATAGACACACTAAAGGACACAATAGACACACTAAAGGACACAATAGACACACTAAAGGACACGCTAAACACACTAAAGGACACAACAGACACACTAAAGGACACGCTAAACACACTAAAGGACACAATATACAAACTAAAGGACACGCTAAACACACTAAAGGACACAATAGACACACTAAAGGACACGCTAAACACACTAAAGGACACAATAGACACACTAAAGGACACAATAGACACACTAAAGGACACACTTAACTTACTAAAGGACACAATAGACACACTAAAGGACACAATAGACACACTGAAGGACACGCTAAACACACTAAATGACACGCTAAACACTCTAAAGGACACAGTAAACACACTAAAGGACACAGTAAACACACTAAAGGACATACTAACAACACTAAAGGACACACTAAAGGACACACTAAAGGACACGCTAAACACACTAAAGGACACACCAAACACACTAAAGGACATACTAACAACACTAAAGGACACACTAAAGGACACACTAAAGGACACGCTAAAAACAAATTAATAATAATAAACATATGCATAAAAAACAACAGATGACAAATTACATGTTAATCAGTAATGAAACAAGCATGACGTCTGAGCATGTGCTTTGGGCTGGAGTGTGAGTGTGTGTGTGTGTGTGAGCGTGTGTGTGTGTGTGTGTGTTGTGAGGTTGTGTGACGAACATCTTTCTAAAATATGTATACAGTGGATCACTGGCTAATATGCTGATAGCCAAGACAGGCATGTACAAGGCAGGCATGACGTTAGCACATGTGTATAAGGTTAGCTCTTGTGTGTGAGCAGGTATATATGTCGCTGTGGGGACTCAGAAGGTTTAGACATTGTGCTAAAATACTAAACAGGATAAAAACTAGCAGAAGGCATATTTGTTCTCTAATCAGTTACATGCATGACATTTGAGTCTGTATATTAAATGCAGGGCAAATTGCATAAGCATGACGTTCGGGTATCTGCCTTGAAACAGCATGTGTACAGTTGTGGGTTGGGGGGCTTTGCGCGGCTAATAAATGTCCTAAAACTGTTATAGAGTAGCTGGAACGCCGAGATGTTAGATGTAAATTAATTGCACGGGGGGGTTTGCATGACTAAGACTGTGCAACGTGTGCATAAAGCAGTTTGACAGCTAAGCTGCTGAGATAGATGGGAAAAAGCTAAGAAGGGGAAATTACACACCACAAGAGACGTATGGCATTTTCAAGCATGCATGTGTGTGTAAATACTAGTGGGGTACACTGAGAACTTCTATATAACTCTCTGTAAGGTGCTGAGAGGTTAAAGGGTTAAAACAATGTCGAGCTAGCTGTAGCTCACTAAGTTTCTGTGACTCTG